>ML108774.1:12465-32021 GCA_003697995.1 Taxidea taxus jeffersonii | reverse complement strand
CATGGGGAAGAGTAAGTTACCTAACCAATCACGGTGAACTTGTCTTTCCCTAATTCCTTTTTCTTGAAGTAATGCCAAGAGTGACTATATCCCCAAATCTGCATTCATTATTGGTCCTGTTGGTTAAGCCTTGGGCTTTTCAGTGAGCTCTGTAGTATTGCATTAAAAACTGCTTTATAAAAGGATTTACATTTAATGAATTTTCTCTGCAGTTTTCTCTGAGCTCTTTATCCTGGCCTATCTAGTCTGGAACTTCCTCCTTCAATGATCACTGCTCTCAGATTTCCGACTTCCTCCTCTCTGAGGCCTCACTCTCTCTAGTTATTGGAAATGTTCAAGCCTTCCCTGGTCTCCCAGTCCCTGAAACACAGAGCTGTGACCCTGCAGCCTTGCTCAGCTGCGTGCAGTTTTATTTTTTATTATTTTAGTTTGTTTTTTGTTTTTTATTATGTTAGTCCCCATACAGTACACCATCAGTGTTCGATGTAGTGTTCCATGATTCATTGCTTGCGTATAACACCCGGTGATCCATGTAAGCTGTGTGCCCTCCTTACTACCCATCACTGGGCTCACCCACATCCCCACCCCCCTCCCTTCTAAAACTCTCCATTTGTTTTTTAAAGCAATGCCCTCACTTCCGTCTTCCTCCCTGCAAGCAAGGGATTTGAGGGCCAGAGGATGTCAGGGCTTAGTTGAGCATCTGTCATGGGAAGTGTGCTGTTTTGATCTTCCTAGGCTCTCGTCAGCTCACTTCCCTCAGCTTTCTTTCTTTTCCTTTTTTCTAAAGATTTTATTTATTTATTTGACAGAGATCATAAGTAGGCAGAGAGGCAGGCAGAGAGAGAGCGGAGAACCTGATGTGGGGCTTGATCCCAGGACCCTGGGATCAAGACCTGAGCTGAAGGCTGAGGCTTTCACCCACTGAGCCACCCAGGCATTCCTCCCCTCAGCTTTCCATTAAAACCATCTTGATATCCTTTGTCAGGAACTGTACGTCTTGGGCTAATCTGGAGGGGATCTGCCACGTTTGCACCAAACTCAAAACAAGTTCTTAACTGCATCTAAGAGAAGCATATATCTTACTTTACTATTTAAAGAACCTCTTCTATTCATTTAAACTGTTTCAGTGCCTTCTCCTTTAGACTGTTTCTCTTGGTTTATGAGCCAACTTAATGCATAGGATATTTTCCCTTTCAGATTATAAAAACCTTCCTGGTTTAACTGAAGAAATCTTTTTACTATTTGCTATTGTTATTCTTTTCTTTTTTAAAATTTTATTTATATATTTGACAGACAGAGATCACAAGCAGGCAGAGAGGCAGGCAGATAGAGAGGAAGGGAAGCAGGCTCCCCACTGAGCAGAGAGCCTGATGCACGGGGCTCGATCCCAGGACCCTGAGATCATGACCTGAGCCGAAGGCAGAGGCTTTAACCCACTGAGGCACCCAGGCGCCCCTATTCTTTTATTTTCTAGCATATTAATTTATTATTGTAATTTTATTTATTTTATCTCAGAAAGGATACTTAACATGAGGTTGTCCCTCTTAAAATTTTAAGTGTCTAATATATGATTGTTGACCATAGTGGTGGTGTTTTACTGCAGATCTCTAGAGCTTGTTTGTCTTTGACTAAAATTATGCCTGTTGACTAGTACCTTCCATTTCCCCCTCCCCCAGGCCCCAGAAACACTGTTCCACTCTTGGAGTCTTTGGATCTATTTTAAATACCTCATGTAAGTGACATCATGCAACATTTGTCTTTCTGTGATTGCCTTATTTCACTCAGCATGATGTCTTATGGTTTCATCCATATTGTCACACGTCGCAGAATTTCCTTTTTCTTTTTTTTAAAATTCTGAATAGTATTCCATGGTGTGTATATATACATATATTTATGGATGACACACATGCCAGTTTCTTTATCCATTCATTTATCTATATGGATGGATGTTTGTGTTGTTTGCACACCTTGGCTGTCTTGCTCTTGTGAATTATGCTGCGCGGAACGTAGGAGTGCCAATCTCTCTTTGAGATCCTGATTTCAGTTCTTTTGGACAAATACCCAGAAGTGGGATTGGCGGATCATATGCTCGTTCTATTTTTAATTTTTTTGAGGAAACTTCATACTGTTGTTTTCCACAGTGACTGCACCATTTTGCATTCCCACCAACAGTGTGCAAGTATTCCAATTTCTGTACATCCTTGCCAACAATTTTTTTGTTTTATTGTAATAACCACCATACTGACACTTATGAAGTGACATCTTATGGTGGTTTTGGTTGGCGTGTCCTTGATGATGAGTGACACTGAGCATTTTCTGTGTTATGTCTCAGCTTATAGTTCTATATATTCTTAATGTTTGAATTTCTCTAATTCTTTTAATATTCTACATAATAATTATTCTTTTTCACTTGTCTTACTTTTTACTCCCTTTTCTTTTTTCTTTGGTGCCCTGGTTTTACCTTCATTTATATTTCATTAATTTTCTATCTTTGGTATTTTTTTCTTTGGCTCCTGTCTTCTGATTGTTATTTTTTACCCATTTATGTTTGAGGAGTATAATCCTTTTTCTCTTTATTTCTGAGGTTTTGGTTTTATCTATTTTATAGGTTTTTAATTTATGATTCTTTGCTTTGTAATCTCCCAAACACTTTCATGCTATTTATCTATTTCTTATTTTCTTATTACAGTCTTTTCTTTAACTTCTTTTATTATTATTTTTTAAGATCATGGGCCCTAACCATTTTGCTGGGGTTGAAAATTGCAAAAAATATTTTTCTCAGTAATCACAGAGTTTGGATATTTTTCTCCTGACTGTCCCTAACAATTATTCCTTTGAATTTGTAGACTATCTCTTCATTTCCCTTCAATGTTGGCTCTCCAAGAAAAATAGTATCATCATTGATAACTGCAAATTGATTATGATACATTTCTTATCCAAGATTGATAATGGTCCTCTTTATGGAAGAGGCACATTTTGTATTAGAATTGGTAAGGTTTTCTCTCCTTGTGTCCTATATTGGTCAACTGTTTATTAGGACCTGGATATTCTCAGAGCTCTTCTCTCTGACACCAGCCCTGGGACCATCGAGTTGTTCAGAGTGCCACATTACTGAAAGAAGAGGTCAGTTGGAGAAGGCCACCTCTGAGGTCTGGATTTGCTGAGGAAACTTCCAGTGAGACCACCAGAGTCATGCTTCTGAAATCTGCTCTGTCTTCATCTGCTTTATACGTTGGGTTGGACTGAGCACTTCTCTTGTTAGTTAATGGGAGGATCCTGGCTGAAACTGTCTTCTTCCTTCATCTCACGCTTTGGGGAATACATTGGCTGTGATTATCAACAACAGGCTTCCTTTTGTTTTTTTATTTTCTTTCTTTCTTGCTTTCATTTTTTTTTTAAACATCAACTAGAAGTATGGATGAATAGAAGTATGGATGACTGAAAATATACTTTAAAAATAGAAAGGTAGGGTAACTTAAAAATTGTGTTCTACTGAGGAGGAGTTGAGGGAGTTGTTTAGTCTAATTATAACAGGAACTGAAAGGAAATTTGCTTGCTATTGGCAGATATCCCTAGGGCTGTCATGGAAGAGAGGGTTGCTAATTAGGGCAGAACTAGATGCAATGGGTGGAATTTATAGGGAGCCAGCTTTGGCTGTGTTTGTGGAAGAAAACCCATTCAAATATGAAAGCTGTTTAGTCCCACAATATGCTGCTTCAAAGTGCAACGTGATAGGCCGATTTTATTAATTAATTATTTATTTAATTAAATGATTCCATCCATTTACGAGAGAGGAGAAAGAGAGAGGGAGAGAAGGAGAGAGGCAGTGAGGCGAGGGGTAGAGGGAGAGAGACAATCTCAAGTAGACTTCTTGGTGAGCACGGAACCTGACTTAGGGCTTGATCTCATGACCCTGAGATCATGACCTTAGCCAAAATCAAGAGTTGGACACTTAATTCACTGAGCCACCTGGGTGCCCCATGATAAGGTAATTTTAGAGGGAGAGTAGAAGGTTCTGTCTGTGATCCTTTGGCCTTACGTTCATTTTTACTTATGACTTTATATTGGATTTCATTGATCTGATTATCGTATTTCAAAGTAGGGTATTTGAATATTAAATGGGTTTCCTCATCTAATTTTATTATTATTATTTTTTGACAATGAAAAGGAGATGCTTTCTCTTCAGCATCATTATTGGTTATATGTCACCATGCAGTGGTGGTTGTCCTTGGGTCTGATAGGATTCATTAAATGTCATAGGGTCACACTAAGCAAAAGGTGTGAGCATTGGATTGGAATAATTTTAGAGCTAATCCTTAGATTTCCAGAGGTTTATTTTATTTCAATTTACTTTAAGAAGGATAAGTAACGTATAATAAAGTGCATGATTTTATATGTTTATTGTGTGTTTTGATAACTGCATACAACTGTGTAGTCAGTTCTTGGAAGTTCCTTCATGCCCCCCCCTTTTAAGATTTTATTCATTTATTTGAAGAGGAATGGGAAGAGGGAGAGGGGGAGAGAAAATCCCAAGCAGACTCTGCTGAGCATGGAGCCCTATGTGGGGCTGGATCTCACGACCCTGAGATCATGACCTGAGCTGAAATCAAGTGGGCACTTAACTGACTGGGACCTGGGCACCCTTTCATACCCTGTTTTAATCAGTTTTGTCCCCATCGTCACACTGATGGATCAACCACTTTCTGACTTCGGAAGGTATAGATGAGTTTTGCCTCTTCTTCTTGGGTTCCATATAAATCAAATCATACAACATGTACTCATTTGTATCTGACTTTCTTCACTCACCATAGTATCTTGGATGTTCATCCTTCATGGTATTACAGGTACCAGTAGTTCATTCTTTTTGTCATATTTCATTGTATGAATACCTAGTTCATCCATTGGGCCTTTGGAGATTTTGGTACTTGAAACTTAAAAGAACAATGCCAAACATTTCCATGGATTTTGAATTCTGTATGTAGCCTTCCTCCTGACTTCATTACTTAACACTGTCATATTTTTGCTTTGTGTCACCTAATTTTACTGAAAGAAACAAGCAGATAATTGCCGTGTAATGTACAATGCTAACACAGTGTCTTGCTCGTAGAAAGTATTCAGTTAATGTGAACCCTCATGTTAGCAATGAACAGTTTGCCTAGTTTTACCCCCAATTACTTTTTTGTTCTAAACTTAAGTGGTGGGACGCCTGGGTGGCTCAGTTGGTTAAACGGCTGCCTTGGGCTCAGGTCATGATCCCAGTGTCCTGGGATCGAGTCCCACATTGGGCTCCTTGCTCGGCAGGGAGCCTGATTCTCCCTCTAACTCTGCCTGCCTCTCTGTCTGCCTGTGCTTGTTCTTGCCCTCTCTCTCTGACAAATAAATAAATAAATAAAACCTTAAAAAATAATAAACTTAAGTGGTATAGTGAATGTTTCAGTAAAATGAGTTTTAGAAACATTTAATAAAAACAGTTATGGATTGCAGGAGAATCAAAATGTCTCTACATCAAATCTATGTTTAAGCCTTAAGTGTACAAAGTTATATTCCCTTTGAAATGAAGTGGAGACTTGTATTTGTTACCACTTTGTAATAGCTAAACATGGGAGCCAACCTACTATGTAGTAAGAGAATTTTTTTAAAGTTTGCATTTATTTATTTATTTATTAATTATTGTGAGAGTGAGTGAGAGTGGGGGGGAGGGGCAGCAGGAGAGGAAGAGGAAGAAAGAAAATTTCAAGCAGACTTCAGTGCTGAGTGTGGAGCCTGATGTGGGGCTCAATCCCAGAACCCTGAGATCATGACCTGAGGCAAAGGCAGATGCTTAACTTACTGAGCCACCCAGATGCCCCAACTTTTGAAGAATACGTAATTACAGGGAAAGTACTCATGATATAATGTTAACTAAAAAAGGAGTTAGAACTGTAAATATAGAATAATCTTAAATTTATACACACAAAATATCTTTAAGTTGAATAGAAAAAAGATGAAGGAAATTTATTAAAATAATAGGGTTATTTTTAGGTATGTGGGATGATAGGTGATTTTATTTAATTTATACTATTTTCTATTTTCTAAATTTAGTATAATCAGAATATATTATTTTATAATCAGAAAAAAAAAAAGAAATCTGTGACCTAGGTGATCTGCATCAACAATGAACTCTTTATATAATGCATTTCTACTTGACTGAGGAAACTTTCGCTTGGGGATTTTAACTGTAAATAGTTAAGAATGTGTTCTCTGTGCTAAAGGAAAAATTCTGATAAAGAAGCATTTCTTTTTCCTGGAAGTACTAGAGTGCCTTGGATATTAATATAATTTCTCTGAGTAATCATGTTAATAACTATGGTATGTAAAATAATTCCTACAGTATCTGACTGCTTATCCTCCTGGAACTGAACTGAAAGCATTAAATGAGCTCTCTTGGTAATGAAGGTCACAAATCAAAAGAAAGAATACATGAAAAAAGGATTAGAACAAAAAGAGCTAAAGCCATAACTCTACATCCCTGTTATAATGAATCCTATAATTTGACAAATGTCAGTGGGTAAAAAATGGCACTTAATGAATTAAGGATGAGCTGCTGTTCCCTATTGTCAGTTGGGAATAAAAACTTTTTTCCTGAAAAACTGAAAGATTCAGCAAAAAAGCACATATAAATTAAAATAATTTGTTAGATGTAAGCAAGTTTTTTTTTTTTATAAATAATGTTCACAGGAAAGAGTAATTTTTCTTCTTGGGTTTTGCATAGGGCTTGCAGCATAAATAAGAATTTACAAAGTTGATGTATTTATTTTTACTTCTTGACTTAAAAAAATAGTAATATCCTGCCATGCATTAGTAGGACTCTGCTCAGTGCTATGAAAAATACAAAAATAAGCAAGTAGTGCCACTGTTCATAAGCCACATAAAGTTTAGTCCATTTCTTGGGTGTGGCACTGAGGCCTTAAATCAAGTATCTATTTTGAGCCTGGAGAAATGAGTATTTTCAAATCTTACCATTATAACACTAGAAAGAAATGAAAGTGACAGCATAGATCATTATAGTTCTCAATTGCCATTAAAATTAATGTTTAGGTCATTAAAAAGATTGCATTTTATAAAAAAATGTGAAAATAATCGTATTTTTTTCCTCGTTTATTTTTAGTAGTATTATTTCTTACTTGTGGATAGGTCATTCTCCCGGAAATCACTTTTTCTAAAGAAGTAATAATTTATTATTTTGCATCCAAATTCCAGGATTAGTGTAGGTAAAGCGAGACTGATTGGGAAGAATTTAGGATCAAGTCAGTACTTCTGAAGGCAGTGATTTCAGTCCTCAGCCGGTGTAAACCCATGATATTACAGCAATAAAATATTCACAAGGACACAGATGATTCCTCACACAATGAGAAGGCCGGACCTCGCACTTCCATTTATCTGTGGCAAAAAAGGTATATGAATTGTGCTTCAAGGCGACTCTGGTACACATGACCGTATCTTATCACTGTATTGTTCTAGCAGTTTATAAATATGGTAAATATATGTCAGTGACAATGGCATATCATCAAAGTATAATTAATACAATTAAACATCTTATCCTTGCTTTGTGCTTATAGCCTGTTTTTCTTCACGAATCCTCCCACTTATTAAAATGAATTCATTTTCAGAGAATGCATTAGAAAATCAAGAAACAGTAATATGGGATTTCAGTAATGTCTTTAAAAAAGATATTTCAAAGTTAAAATGCTGATGCCTTCTGAGAGCTTAATTATATTTAAAAATAAATGAAACTCTGATGACTTACATCTTTCACCTCCCCAACCTTTCTCTAATATAAATGCTATTTCATAGAAAACTCCTTAAGTAGAACTTGACATCTTTTAAAATCATTCACTATCATAACATAATGTAGTCTGCAAATGTTTTCCACTTCATCTGAAATGTCTCTGTGGATGAACACAGATCCTATTGCTTCAGTGACTGAATGCCTTGCATAATGAAGCTAGTATCCCTATAAAATAATATAATGAGCTTCCACAATTTACAGAGCTCCGGAGAAACTTTTTTTTGCAGATCAAAACAAAACTTAGAGTAAAGATAGTGATGCGTGAATGTTCCTTAACCACTTTTTATTTAGGCGAGTGACCCAGTATATGTATATTAGCAGGCAGGGTAGTTTCAAGAATAACCTTAAATACTTGTGTTTTACTGCAAGTGATGAGAATTGAATCTCTGAATTATTTAAGTTGAAGAGATATCTAAAAATAGTATGCTTTAAGTACTTGAGATCATTCTTCACTTTTAAAAATGAATGCAGTTTACTGAAAAAAATCCTGAAGACTGTTCGTTATAATTGAAAATAAATTATTTTCCCTTTCTAGACACTCGCTAAGGAAACCATTTAATTCGGTTTACTCTTGATTGTTTGGGAGACGGTTACCGAGTTTGTAGATTATTCAGACCCTCTGTGTCTCTTCTTTGGCTGCTTTTTACCTTCTGTTCGTATGGGTGCTTAACCAGCATCCTGATGGGGCTGCGTGACAGGGGGGAAGCACACAAGAAACAGAAGTTAGATGAGTCAGTGTTTTCCTTATTAATGTTAGGAAAACGTTTTGCCCGAAAGCTGTTAGTTAAAATCAGGTTTTCAACGTACTGTTGATTTTAATTTATGGGATGTGTGTCTTTTCACGAATTTAGGGAATCCTAAACTTAATGGAAAACAGGCAGCGTGATATAGTGAAAAGCTTTGAAATCAGACATAGTGGAGTTCGAATCCCAGCTCTGCCAGTACTACTCATATGACTTGGGCAAGATAGTTTTAATTTATTAGCTTCTCTTTCTTCATCAGTTCATGGGGAATAAAATATCTGTCATATAGTTTTATGAGAATTAGTGATGATTTATGTTAAAATCTGTGAGATGGCATATTCACACCTTGTACTTGAGTCTGTCTCTCAGTTTATTAGAGCATATTCAATACCAGAGACCCATTACTTGATTATTTTTAAGATTTCTAAGTATACTACGAAGAGTAGTTATCAGAAACATCGGGGGCCAAAGGTTTATTCTATCGACGTAATGATGCCTTTTTCACATAATTCTGCGAAGCTGCCTATTCTAAGTCACAGAAAAGCACTCATCACTTTTATTTGAAGAATAAAGGTTTCCACCAGAATTAGGAGATCAGCACAGGAGAGAAAGGTGAAAGTGAGAACACTGGAGACACACGTCTTCTTCAGGTTATGTTCACTTTCAAATAGGTATAAAAAGTTCTCAATTTATCTCCTTTATGGACTAGATGTGATTCTGAAATTGCTTATAAATAAAATGCTTTTTAAAAAGTAGAAATACAAATAGGGGCACCTGGGTGGCTCAGTGGGTTAAATCTCTGCCTCTGGCTCGGGTCATGATCCCAGGGTCCTGGGATCGAGCCCTGCATCGGGCTCTCTGCTCAGCAGGAAGCCTACTTTCCCCTCCCTCTGTCTGCCTCTCCGTCTCCTTGTCATCTCTGTGTGTCAAATAAATAAATTAAAAAAAAAAGTAGAAATACAAATAGATTAGAAAACCTTGATGTTCAAAAAAATCAGACAGAAACTTCAGATGGATGCTCCCTAATATATTTTTAGGTTTCTTAAAAATACATTATAAATCATGTCATGAGGATTGTGTCTCATGCTTCTTGTTCCTGCCTAGCTCTGCTTCCCATGGCTCTCAAGCTAGCCTGGGATGAAAGCAATTTTATAAAGTAATTGATACCCAGGTGTAGTCACCGTATGCAGAAATCTCTTGGAAAAATTGTTTTTCAAGTAAGTTTTGGCTTATTTAAAGTTGTTTTTACAAATTCAGAGAACATAGGGCTTAGTGCCTTTAATAAGGAAACCGTTGCATTTGCTAGTATTGAATTATTAAATGAGTTGAATCATCAATCAGGTGGCATGTAGCATTGATCGGGAGAATCAAGCTGCAAAAGAAGGTGGTTCTACCATTTGTCATTTACAACACCAAGGAAGTTCATTATATCTTCCAGATGCGGAATTGAGATGCCAAGAGATGCAAACAAAGCCAACAAAGTGACCAAGTGTGGTTGAGGGAGGTTTTATTTTGCTTTGCTTTTTAAAAAGATTTATTTATTTGAGAGAGAGAGGGAGAGCATGCTTGCCTGCACTCACATGCGTGGTGGGGAGGGGCAGAGGGAAAGGGAGAGAGAATCCCAAGCAGACTTCTGCTGAGCTCAGAGCCTGAGGTGGGGCTCAACCTCAGGACCTTGAGATTATGATCTGAGCCGAAACCCAGAGTTGGTTGCTTAACTGACTACACCACCCAGGTGCGCCAAGTTGAGGGAATTTTTGAAAGCCAAACTTTCATTTTCTCAGATTTCTATACTTACTCCCACATATTTTAATTGAAAAAGGGGCAAATGTGTTTTGTCATTCTTGATAGTGATCAGTGAAGCACATAATGAAGGATTAACTGAATTACTAATCATTGTGGGGAATGTCATTCATAAGAAATCTACTTTCATTACTAAGTTCAGGCTGTGTTTTTCCCATTTTTTCTCTGTTTTTTTAGACTACTCATAATCACTCATTGACAGCTCATCTGCCTTTTACCAGTTTATTAATTCTCTCTGACAGATGTTGCTAGGTTTCAGCTGTCTTGATACGTTATGATGAGACTGAAGACACACACATCATCATCCTAAATGTATATTGGACACAACTTTTTAACGAGAGAGTCATAGCACAGTCAGTGGATTAAAGGCAAGAGAGTCTATGTGGAACATGGCTGTAGAAACACCTCTGGGTAGGGTCTGGGGAGAGAAAGCCAAAAGAGGTGAGATTGTGTTGGTATTTATAGCTACTCTCGATCTTTGCTCTGCCTCCTAGAGCTCTTTCTTTAATGAACATTTCATTTAATTAAGAAAATGCATTTAAAGATTGGTAGTCTTTGTATAAACTTCAAGGAAGTGAAAACAGCAATCAAAAGAAAATGGATTTTGGGAAAGTCAACTTCATTAAGCTTAAATAAATCATAAGAAAAGGATCTCTAAGTGGAAGGATCCGCATGCCCCTGTTTCTTCTTAGAACAGCCCTTGTAAGGGTGGAAAGAGGATGAAGAAAAGAGAGTGGAACCTTTGTAACCACACAGAGCTGCGGATTTGAGATGGCCAACAGAGTAGGGATTAGAACAGAGTATTGCCCTAGAAATAGGGCATTTTAGTAATGGCAGATGAGGGCAAAACCAGGAAATTAATAGTGATTAGAATGTGAAATGCACCAAAAATGACAGGAAAATATTCTTTAGGGCCGTATGAGATGAAAGGAAGACTGAAACTGCACATCCTCTCTGTTAGATGCAAAGAAAAAGAGAATTGGTACTGAAAAAAAAAAAAAAAAGCAGAATCCTGTTGTTCTTTAAGAAAATTTAGCCTTCGTGATAAAATGTAGTGTATTAATTTGGAAAGTGAAATAGGAAATAATGTGGTTGAAGGGCAGGGAAACAAACCACACTTGGCAGGGAATTGATCAAAATCACTTAAATAAACAGATCCCAACGACTTTCAAATTAGAATGCCAATTATTGATGATTCTAGCTCCAAGGTGCTAAAAATAACACCTTTTTTTTTGTTACAGTAGAAAACTGTTCTTAGAGATTTCTAGATGACTCTGAACTGCTAGTGCCTGCTTTGTTATGCTTTATGTCAAAGGACACAAAAATGAATTTTTTTTTTTATTATGAAAGTAGTTCATGATCCTCTTTTTTTTTTTAAAGTGCCTTCATTTTTATAGCTTTTTTCCTTTACAACCACAGTAGTGTGACTCCCATTTTCCTGTATCAGGAGGCAAGGGGAAAAAGCTCACTTCATATTAAAATAAGTTGCATTTGTGATAAGAATTATGGGTCTGTCTAGGTGAGAAAATCCCGTCTCTGTGTCCCATAGCTGGCAGGGCATAGGAAGGAGTGAAGCAAAAGTAACACCCCATTCACCACCCTAGTCTTATTTTTGAAAAACAGATCTCTTATTTGGGTCAATTAAAGAATTATATAATTATGATATTAAGAAAAAAATTATCTAGGGGTGCCTGGGTGGCTTGGTTGGTTAAGCATCTGCCTTAGGCTCCAGTCATGATCCCAGAGTCCTGGGATCGAACCCCGCATCAGTCTCCCTGCTCATCAGGGGGCCTGCTTCTCCTCCCTCTGCTGCTCCCCCTGCTTGTGCTCTCTCTCACTCTTTCTCAAATAAATAGATATAATTTTTTAAATTAACATATAATGTATTACTTGCTTCAGAGGTACAGGCGTGAGCACCAGCAGGGGGAGGGGTAGAGGGAGAGGGAAAGATTCCTCAAACAGATTCCCAGCTGAACGAAGAGCCTGACATGGGGCTCGATCCCAGGACCCTGAGATCATGACCTGGGCTGGAATCAAGAGTCGGACACTTGATTAACCGACTGAGCCACCTAAACACCTCTGTACTACTTGATATTTTATAGTTACAGGGACTTGAAGAATGTGGTGAACTTCCGTGAAGATTTGCAAAGATTATTCACCAGGAGTGAATAATGCCTATACATGCAATTTAATGTGTATTTTCTCTTAAGATGTCTGAGGATGACTGGCTCAATCCTGTGGAGAGTAAGACATGTTATCTGAAGAGAACTACTTATTTGAAGACATCTGATTATCTGAGGACAACTGGTTTCACTAGCAGTGAAACTGTTAGTGGTAGAATTTCAGGGACATGTTTTGAGTTTTTAAAAAATTAGCTGGCAAAACAAATACATTTCTGGTGAAGGTCTACACTTTATCTAGAGCTCTTGAGGAAGATCCACACCAATTTAAAAAATAACTCCTATGTCAAAAGCAGCATGCTGGAGGGTAATAGCATTGGAAATGAGATTGAGTTTCTATTTGTAGGTTCTCCCCATGACTTTGGGCAGGACACTTCAACTTCCTATCCTCAGGCTGCCCTAGGCTAGATGCCCAAGAAAGACAATTTTGGGCACTCTGATTCTCTTTTTCTTTCTTTTTTAAAACATTTTTTCTTTTTCTTTTTCTTTAAGTAGGCTCCATGTCCAGTGTTGGGCTTGAACTCACAACCCTGAGATCAAGATTTGCATGTGGTGCTAAGTAGCCAGCCAGGTGCCCCTTGAATTCTCGTTTTCAAAATTTATGACAACCTATGTAAAAAATCTAAATGTATCAAACTTGGTGTGTGCATGGGTATGTGTGTGTGTGTGTATTCTTAAGGGAAACATGAGTGGAGAAATGTGGATACTGAATCTATCATCCTTTCCTTTTGGCGTGATGGTTAATGGGCTAAGCAGATTTCTGAGTAGATGTGTCTGTGACACTAAAGATGACTACCAATGGGAGAAAATCTAGTGAATATTATTTAAAAAAAATCACTGTATTAGTTTTCTGGGGCTCCTGATAGGCACCACAATAGGTTGGTAGTCAGAGCTCTGGGGGGTCAGAAGTCTTGAAATCATGGTGTCTCCAGAGCCTTGCTTCTTCTGAAACCTGTGGGAGAGAATGGAATCCTTCTTTGCCATTTCCCCACCAGCTGGGCTGAAGTTCTTGTGCCCTTTGGGAGTGGGTTGTGTTTCCTCTGAAAATGATTAGAAGATGGAGCAATTGGTCCAGTTTTGGGATATATTGTTTATCTGATTAACCTAATGTTCTTTAAGCAAATAGATCAAAAGCAAGCCACGTGTTTGAGAATTTTGTAATGTTAATGTAAAAGTGATTTCTGCCACTGAAAATACCAGTATGAAAAAATTCTATTTAAAATTTTTAAAATAAGTTACATAGGCTGAGCTGTTAAAAAGCAATGATACGCTAAACTTTGCAAATGTAAACTTTAAAAATGTTAACCTTTGGGGTGCCTGGGTGGCTCAGTCCATTAAGCATGTACCTTTGGCATGAACTCTGAGAATTCTCCCTCTCCCTTCACCCCCCCCCCCGCTCGCTCTCTCTCTTTTTAAGGATTTTATTTATTTATTTGAGAGAGAAAGAGAGCGAGCAAGGAGGAGCAGAGGGAGAGGGACAAGGAGACTCCATGTTAAGCACAGAGCCGATGGGGGAACTGGATCTCACAAACCCCAAGATTGTGACCTGAGCTGACTTCAGGAGTTCATTTAACCAACGGAGCCACTCAGGTGCCCCCAGCCTCAAATAAATATATAAATCTTTAAAAAAATGTTAACCTTTATTAATGGGAATATCCTTTGAGGAATTTCCAATCCCAATATATATACCAAATACACTTGATAGATATCTGTTTCTAAGTTGCTTTTTATCAGTATTAGTTACTGTACAATATTGCCACGGTAAGGGCTGCAGTAAGATAAGGCTGAATGCTTAGTGATGAGGGACACAGGTCCTGGGTTTGCATTTCTCTCCATCACCTCTGAGCAGACTGGCCCTGGCCAGGTGGTTAGCCATTCTGAACCCGTATTTTCTCAATTGTAAAGTGGAGGGGCTAATACCACCTCAAAGTTTGTTTGGAGAATATAATGATCTAAAACACTCAGCCTGTTATCTGGCACTTAATAATTTTTCAGAGAATGGAGTTGATTAATAATAATGTTAATATTAAATAATGCCAGGCAATTTGAGATTTAGTGTAAGCATCAGTTTTAGAGGGGCAGAATTATCTGCTTTTTTTTTTTTTTTTGATTCATTGAATTTTTTCAACAATGCAATAAAAGGTGGGGTCATAGGAAATAAGATAGTTTGTCTTTAATTGGCTGATGTGCCATATATGGGAAATAAGCCTTTTATTTTAATTTCAAAAGATAATTATAATTCTAACAGTTAAATTTCAGTGAAAGTAAGACTTTCAAAACCTCCAAATTGTCCCTCAAACACTGTCAGAATTTGGTGAAGCGTTCCTAAAATATTTTAATTTTCACTTATTAGTGACTGTGATTTTACTCTTCAGCTTAGTGTAACATCAGCAAAATGTCAAGGATTCCTCTAATATTCTTACTGTTACTATTACATGATTTTATAAGTCAAAGAGATGGCTGTATACAAATCAGTGAAAAAATAGATGAGGGCTTTAATAGATGAACAGGTAAAGATAATGAATACGTGCCTCAAAAGGAAAAGGAAAGCTAGGAAATAACCATGCCAAGAAAAATGTTCCCTGTAATAGGGGAAGTAAAATTAATGCAGCAAAGTATCTGTTTTATTTCTTGCTTGTTGTGATAGGAAAACTTTTTGCAAGACAACCTGGGGTCTAGTGACACTGAGACTCACCTAAGATTATTGGTGACACTAAAATTTAGAGGAAGTTTTAAAATGTCTGTCAAGAGCCTTATAAATATTTATGCCTATAGATCCCCAATCCTACCTTTGGAAATTAAACCTAAGGAAATAATACAAAGATTAAAAAAAAAAAAAGTTACATGTAGGAAATGTCCATCACAAAATTATGATGACTGGAAGCAATATTAATGTCCACCGCCATGGAAATGGTTATATTAGTATTTCAGTTATACATTGTGTAGTCAGCCCATGTGTCTTACATGTATATACATGACGTATACAAGTAGAAGTATTAATTGAGAAAAACAATATAAATTGTGTATGTGCCATAATAAGGGTTTTATAAAAATATGCATGGAAAAAAAAAGACTTGAAGGAAAAGCCCAAAGGAGGTAGCAAGTCTTACCCAGCAGAGGTGATATCATAAATCTTTTCCCCTTTGTACAATCTCCAAATTTTCTTTGCTAAAGTTGAATTTTATACAAAATATTTTATGAAATAAAAAAAAGATATTCTCTCCTCATTGAGCTTTACTATTGGGCAAATATATTCTTGTCTTGTGGACAAGTTTATCTTGGCCTGTAGGGCAAAAATTGAATACTTAAGTAGGTATTAATTAGCCCAAGATTCGGTACAAGGGGAGGGTGAAGATGTCAGAGGTTAATACAGATTTTGATTGGGATAATTTATACAATGAAAATTCATGTCCATGCTATACTGCCAGTTTTTCCTTAAAAAAAGGTTAAGGACTTTTTTTTTAAAAGGCTAAGAATGGCAGTAATTTTTAATAATGAAAAACTGATAATAGAAAAATGATTTCTGTATATACCAAGTACTTCTATTTTCCATGGCCAACAACATAAGTACAGTTAGTTTATCTTGGTCTGTAATTTATCATACTGTTTTTCTGTCAAAATAAATGAAACTTTGGATTTCATTTAATCTTCCAAAAATGTTTCCTTGAATAAATAGAGAGGAATTATAAACATTTTGTTTTCTGGACCTCCTTTTAGCCAAACCTCAAAGTTACTTTTTTAGTGGCTGTTACAGCCTGAAAATTTTTGCACCCCTGGGGCAGAATTCACAAGTTGGAGCCCAGCTCCCAGTGTGACCATGTTTGCAGCTGGGGGCTTCAAGGAAGCACTTAAGTTTAAATAAGTCATAGGGTAAGACCCCTCATCCATAGTGTTAGTGTCCCTTTAAAGGAAGACACAAGAAAGCTCACACTCTCCCTTCCTGTGTTCACACACTGATTTCTTCTGTTTGGTGAGAGCTCTCCAAACAGCAACCCTGCTGGCATCTTGATCTTGGACTTTCTGTCTCCAGACTCTGAGAAAGTAAATTTCCATTGTTGAAGTCGCCTTGTCTGTGGTATTTTGTTATAGCAGCCTGAGCAGTCTAAGACAGTGACCTCCGAAAGCATCAGGCGTTAGAGAGAGGGAGAGAGCATGAGCAGGGGGAGAGGGAGAGGGAGAAAGAGAATCTTAAGCAGTTCTGAGTGTGGAGCCCATTGTGGGGCTCGATCTCATAACCCTGAAATCATGACCTGAGCTGAAACCAAGAGTTGGATGCTCAACCAACTGAGCCACCCAGGTGCCCTATGATTTTCCTTTTATTTCTCTCTTCTCACAATATAGACAGATCTGACCATCTGTGAAATATCTAATATTTATTGGATTTCATTATAGAGGCAGGACTATTTTAAGCACTCTATAGGTATTAACTCACTATAGAATCATGGAAGCCCTTTGGGTAGGACCATCTTCCCCATTTTACAGTTGGGTAAATTGAGGCACAGAGAGCTTAAGTGACTTGCCTAAGTCACATAGTAAATGGCAGACCAGGAATGGGAATCCAGCAGCCTGGTTTCATAGCGTGGGTACCTTACAACTGTACCCTTCTGTTTCTTAGAGTGACCCTCAGTGCAAACAGTGGCTGAAAACCCAAAGGTGGCTGGGTGAGGACAGGCACTGCATTGTGAAATTTAAGGAAGGAAAGGTGCATGGCTCTCTGATTAAGTGGCATGATAGAAGGGCATGTTTCAGAACATCTCAAAGACGAATCGGATCGAATATGACTTATTGCAGCTGAATTTCTGAAGAGTAGAACCAAATTCCTGGTGATAGTCTCAGGGAAGATCCTGCTGATGTAGGGCAGCATTGGCCATGTTAAGACTGGAATTGGCTTTGAGAATACATTTAGTCTGCTCCACTATCTGGGAGAGGTTGGGTTTGTTTCTGAACCTAAGGTCCTGAGCTTCATTTCCTCATCTGTAAGGCCATCTGCTCTGCTTCATATATAGCTCATTCAGTGGTTAAGTGAAACAAGGGATGAAAGCTCTTAATATGGTGCACAATATAATGCAGGCAGAGTATAGGACTGCTGTTCGCTTATGGGAACAGTGGTGGTTGACCAGGAACCACATGTCAGTGAGCAGAAGCAGTAACCTTCAGGCAGGTTGGTTTTTCCCGAGAAAATTACTTCAGGTCATTCCACCATATAGCAAGGGACTCCCATTTATTATCTGGGTAACCTTGGGCAATTACTAACCCTCTCTGAACCTCAGTTTATTGATCTGTTAAACAAGGATAGTGACATTTACTTTGATGAAGATTAAAATGTGATAATAATGGTTTTAATTGATAACCTCCTTTCTCATTTCTTTAGTAGTCAATGCCATTTAGTAAGTGTTATTGCTGGAAAAATCTTTGGCCATGATTTTTCCAGTTTTTACTTTTTTTAAACAAATATTTTCTTTATTTTAGAGAGAGAGGTGAACAGGGGAAGAGGCAGATGGAGAGGGAGAGAGAGAATCTCAAGTAGGCTCCACAGCCAGCATAGAGCCCAAAATGGGGCTTGATCCCTTGACCCCGAGATCATGACCTGAACCAAAAATCAAGAGTGGGACACTCAGCTGACTGAGCCACATATGTGTCCCTCCAGTGTTCACCTTTATGGCCATCTTACTTGGGACTCAATTTCTTCTTCCTGCCCTTTGGGATAATGAAATTATAGATATTTTAAGTCCCAAAGTTTGGAAATTAGGGATAGTTTATCAGAGAAATTATATGCTGAACAATAACACAGAAGAAAGAAGAGTTTTATGAAACACAATGTAGGCTGGCAGGGAGAGATATTTCTATTGGTTTAAAATGAGGCAAAACTGAGGAGGGATAGGTATCAGCATTGACATTTCAGAAAGCAATGAAGTATTTGCCCAGGGACCTGTGAGATAATTTATCATTTTGGACTTTTTAAGCAGGATTTAAGAAAGCCATAGTGAGCAGCTGGCTGGCTTGCAAAACTGAGAGGTATTCTCAAGAGAATGTGTTTTCTTTGTTCAGTGGAAGCGAACGTCTCTCGACAAGAACTTGAAAGGGTTGTATATTGTGATAACGTATTTATATCAGGAGGAAAAATGTTAATTATCTCTTTGTGTGTGTGTAGATATCTCACGTAATGAATTATCAGTGTTGAAAAGGATTCAAAAAAATCACTGAGCATAAACCTTTACTTCTGAACAAGATTGTATACAAACCTGACCTGACAGATGGATCAGTTAAATAAAACAGAAGACCTACTATGAGCCTGGCAGTCATTCAGTGTTACATGAGGTAGAATGGGGAATATTACCCAGCCGCTTTATTTAAGGAACAGTGAAGACAAGGACAGGAATGAGGAGGGGCAGGACCATACAAAGTTACCGTGTGTGGTGTGGTAAATACTGTAAATTACTGGTATAGGCGAAGTGCTTTGGCAGCACTGAGTAGGAATGAATATTCTTAGGAAGGGTAGAGAAAGCTTCACAAAGAATGTGACACTCAGTGAAAATCTGAAGGTTAAGGGCTCTGTCAAGTGAAGGAAACAATGTGTATAAAGGCATGAAAGCCATGGGTCCTCCAGGTAAGGACTCCCATGCACCGCCATGATGGCCTGGCTGTATTTGAGGAGTCAGAGGAGGTAGGGCTGCAGAATAAGTTTGGGAAGGGATTTCAAAATGGCAGGGTGATTTTCATTTGGGAGACGAAATGGATCTAAGGGCCAAAAAGGGATGGGTTTGAGGAGAAAAAGCTAACAGCGTTTTGAGTATTTTGATGTGGACTGTCCTGGGAATATATTGGGAAGAGCAAAGCAAGAAGAAGAATGAGAAGCTTGAACTCCTGGAAGGAAGGGCCAAAGAAGAGACCTGTGTTTAGGGCAGAGAAAGAAGGAAGGCTTGCAGAGGAGCGGTCATAGAGGTAGGGAGAGAACGGGAAAGTTTAGTATTGATGAATCCTAGAGAGAATGTTGGAGCAGGA
>ML108773.1:45979-57970 GCA_003697995.1 Taxidea taxus jeffersonii | reverse complement strand
TGTTACCTTCCAGAGTTAGTAGTTCATCTACTTGAAATGTCCCTCAAGGAAGCTCCAACTGTGCATTGGCTATCTGACATGTTATCTGTACTTTTAGCCATAGATTTTGAAATAAACCTGTGAGGTAGATTGCAAAAAATGGCCATAGTATACTCCTTGTGATTGGACTTTGTGATTCTTTCCCTCAAGAACTGGTATCAGAAATTTCCCATCCATGGAAATTCTGGGAATCTGGGCTGGTCTGTGACTTACTTTGGCCTATATAGTGAGTTGGGAGTGATAGTGTGGCAGTTCCAAACCTAGGCCTTGGCACTCTTGAAAATTTGTCATGGTCATGTGGCAAGAAGGATGGGCAGGATGGTCAGATGGATGAGAGACCTATGGCCCAGTGACCTCTGAAATCCTCAGTGGTTAGCCAACAACCAGATATGTGAACGAGGCCATCTTAGGCCAGTTGCCCACAGACTCAGTTCCCTTCGACTTCTTTTTTTTTTTTAGGATTTTATTTATTTATTTGACAGAGAGAGATCACAAGTAGGCAGAGAGGCAGGCAGAGGGTGGGGAGCAGGCTCCCTGCTGAGCAGAGAGCCCGATGTGGGGCTCGATCCCAGGACCCTGAGATCATGACCTGAGCCGAAGGCAGAGGCTTAACCCACTGAGCCACCCAGGTGCCCCCTTCTTTGACTTCTTGATGCTCTATGTGAATCTGAGTCATGGATGAGCTCATATTAATCCCTTCCTCTTACCATTTTTCAATCATTTACCCATAATGTAGATATACAGATGCTGGGAAGATAAGTGGTTAAGAGGCTCTTACGTTCTGCTTTTAGTCTCGGAAGTTGGGAGTTAACAGCATTCATCCATTACTTACTCATTGTATAAGTTCGTATTATGTATCAACCAAAGTATTGAGTGCCATATTACCTCTAAAACTACATTTCCTCTCTGAGTTGTTAAATTGGACCTTTGTTGACTTGCGAGTGTCTTACCTGACAAAGTGTTAGGGTAAAGTATCGCTAAGGTAGGCTTCTAACTTGCCTGAAGATTGTGACACAAACTCTGGGAAAAGATATCCTAAAAAATACAAGAGAGGGAGGACCAGCTCATGTTCTCGTCATATCCCACTCACAGTGGCGTCTGTAAGTGTTTATCTGGTTCCGCCTATTAGACAGGAAAACTTTCAGGCAGATTAAACTTCCGGATCTCAAACCCACGACGAAACATTTCTTTAGTCCTTCAGCTCTGAGCCAGTTCCAGGGACACACGAGACGGGTGAGTTATCTCAGGAGTACCTGTGCTGTGAAGCTACACCCTGTTACAGCCTCTCCCACCTCTCCCATGGCAGGTGGGATCACAGCCCAGCATGGAGTATCTGAGATCTTCAGCATATTCTCTGGAAGAAGCTTTTGTGGAACCTATCTTTTCTGCCATTTGTAGTTTGCAATAGTCAGGCCAAAACAACCTGGACTGACTACCAGGTGAATAACGCGGTGGGCACTCCTAGGAGCTTAAGTGCGATTTTACATTTTACTGCATTGTAAATCAGGAGGCAGAGGAAGCCAGCAGTGACTTATGTTATAGTCCTTCACCTTACTGGTGATTTAGTACACCTTGGAGCAGCAGGCTGTGGCAAGCCTTGAGCCCGTCTGCCTGCTGATAGGCAAGGCAAGGGCGTGAGGATTGTTCAATATAGCACGGGCAGGTCAAATCCGCACAGCTTTGTTTAAGACCTTTCTTCATGGGACTCTCTGTGTGTAGAACTGCTCCTTTTAAGATTCATTCAACAAAGACCCATTCACGCTGTCATAACCTCTGGACTGAAGGTTGCAAAAGCATTACAGGTCTCTGATTCTATTCCCACCCTGCACTGCCTTCAGTCTCTCCTCCACACAGCTGCGGAGGGACTTAGATCAGAAAAAACTGCCCCCTTTTCCAAACCTTCCAGTGTTACAGAATAAATATAAACTCTTTGCCATTGCTTATAAGACCTTACACGACCTGGTTCTTACTTTTTCTTTTGACCGCATTTTTCTCAGTTTCCCATCAAACCCTGTGTTGGAGCCACATGCTTGTTGGTCTTCCGACCTGTCCAGCTTCACGGCCTTTGCACTTGCTGTTCCCTCTGTCTGAGATACTCTTTTCCTCGGCCTTTAGCATGGCATACCTTCATACTTCATTCAAGTCTTAGATAAAGTGTCTTCTCTTCAGAGACCTCTTCCATGACTGTTCTATTCAAAATATCTCCTGCTTTCCCACTCTTGCCCTCATATCAATCTGTTCCCCCACCGTAGTACTCTTCACTACTTGGAATCCTATTACATTATTCTCTATTTCCTTGTGTATCACCTATCTCCCCCGCTCAAACATAAACTCCAGGAAAGCAGGGGCTTCACTTGTCTTGTCTGCTACTGCAGCTCTAGCACCTTGGATAGGGCTGGGCTCATCACAGGCCCTTCAGTATTGAATGGATGAGTGAAAATAAGCTCCAACAGTTTATTGTGACATACAGAGATGTGTTTAATTCATTCACAGGGTGTCATGAAAATTTGCTGGGTAAAGGTCAAACCTATGTTGAATCTAAAAGGAAAATTCATCCATTCATCCATCATCCATCCATCCATCCATCCTTTCATCCATCCACTGACTTAACAACTATGTATTGAGGCCCCTTTATGTGCTTGGCCCTAAGGATACAGAGTCATGAGTCATTTTGCGGATTATATCTTACTATACTGTTAATTGAACAAAAACAATGTGCCGTGAGCTCTCCAGGGCTTTCAGTATCCCAGTATCACAGCATGATGTATGTGATGGGGGTGGGTGAGGTAGGGAAGGCAGCCCAGGCAGAAGGAAAGGCATGAGTGTATTAGTTTTCTAGGGCTTCCAGAACAAATTACCACAAGTTTAATGACTTAGATCCATAGAAATGTATTCTCTCATGGTTCTGGAGGCTAGAATCCAAAGACAAGGTGTTGGCAGGGCATTCCTCCTCCTGAGACTCTAAGGGAGAAGTCTCCTCTTAGCTTCCACCTTCTGGCGGATCATGATGTTCTAGGCTGTTGGTAACATCACTCCAATCACTGTATTTCACCTTTTCCCTGGGTCTTCCCTCTGTCTCTATGTCTCAAATCTCTCTCTTTTCTATAATGAAGACACGAGTCACAGAATTTAGGGCCCACCTTAAATCCAGCATGATCTCATCTAGAGATTAACTAATCTGCAAAGATCCTGTTTCCAAACAATTCACAAACGATTCACAGTTGGCACTTGGCCGTATCTTTTGGAAGGACACTATTCACCTCACTATAGTAAATAAATACCCTGAGTGTAGAAAGAACACCCTGGAGAACACAGGACACTGAATCCAGTCGTCTGGGAGGACAGAGTGCTGGGTTGACCAGGGCTTCCTGGAGAAGCTCATCAACTCACAGGCAAGCAGTCATGTCATGTGCTGCAGTCACAGGGGCTCCCGCCCTGTGTTAATGCTCTCTGCTGCCATTGTCTTGAAGTCCCAGGAGGCCACACTCTCCATTTCAGAACTTGCTTTGAAAATAGGATACTGTGGTCTAAGAAACACAAGTAACCAAGGAGACCCATCTTTCTTATTCATGTTACTTCCCTGTATTAGGCAAACACCTACACTGAAAACGAGGATACAGAAAGGAAAGGGAAAGTTTGTGCAACCTGTAGTTCTTCTCCCATCCGATCCTTCCGTATTCACCAGTAAGCCAGAGGTAGAGCATTGGTAGAAAGTATGGTTATCGTGAAGGGACATAAAAGAAGTTGAGCTGGCTTGGTGCCGTGTTTCTACAGTTATGGCAAGAATGAAATTCATGTGCATGCACAAGCTATGGGATGCAAATTGTGTAATTTTTGCGATTTTGCATACAAGTTTAAACGCTCCCATATTTGCATTTTAAACTGGCACCGCACCATACAAAGATGAATGGTAAAATTCCTGCTAATAATTTAAAACTTTGATTTTTCTTTACTTAGAGTGATGTTAAATAGCATATAAAAAGCACCACCACAAATTGCAAGGCCATGGAAGGAAGGAAAGAGCTTTATATCTTAGTGCCATTAACAACAATGGTTTTCTTCTTTTTGAGCAAGAGGCCCCACATTTCAATTGCGTTGGGTCCTGCAAATTGCGTGGCTGGCCCTGCAAAGACAGCTGTGGAGCCGAACCTGCAAGTCTCGGAAGTATGTTGCCTCTGGAGCCCTCGCTCTGGTAGACTGTGACCGTCCTGCCTCCAGCTTCTCTGCTGTGACGAGTGGCGCTTGCTTCCTGTTTTCTCTCCCACGCAGGTCACTGTTGTTCTGATGATTTGAAAGAACATTCTGCCCTTCCCCCTCTCCTGTCCCCTCCCCCCCACCACTGTTTTTCCAACTTTTCTAGCATGTCAGGGACACAAACAACCCCATCACGAAACTACCGGCACTGGCTGGCGGCTGGCATCCTGCTGTGAGAGCTGCCACTGGAGAGCCACAGGCAAGGGCTGCCACTCTCAGCAGGAGACATTTTCCCCAGATTTGAAGGGAAGTGGTCACAATAGCTCTCAGCCTCAGGAACCTCTTCTTTATAGACAGCAGTAGGCAATCTCTCCCTTGCTTTCTGAAAAGAGGCTTGTTGCTTCAGCCAAGCCAAGTTCTGATGAGAACGCCACGCACAGCCCACCAGAGTGCCGGCGGAGAACCTGATTCTGTAACTATCCTTCCATTCCTCATTCGGCTGGACAGCCTCTCCCTCCCCAGCTCTTCCAGTGCTGAAAGTACGGGGCAGAAATTTCAGCACAATTGAGATATCGTGAAGATGAGGCTGTTCTTTTCTTTCTTTTGTAAAGGATACTTTATTTATTTGAGAGAGAGCACGAGCGGGCACGAGCAGGGGGAGGAGTAGAGGGAGAGGAAGAGGCAGAGGGAGAGGCAGACACCTCACTGAGCAGGGAGCCTGGTGCTGGACTCGATCCCAGGACCCGAGATCATGACCTGAGCTGAAGGCAGAGGCTTAATCTACTGAGCCACCCAGGTGCCCCTGGGCTATTCTTTTCTGACTGCGGATGACAGGAAGGGAGTCAGGTGCAGAAGAAGACGTGTGGGAAGGAGCGTTCTCAGACCAGGACATGTTTCCGTTCCACGGGATGAGGGACAACCGTCGCTACACTTGACTGCCCCCCAGGCCTCCCTCCTGATAGAGATGTGTGATGACTCGAAACCCTGCTCAGGACCTGGTGAAACTGTGGCATCTTCTGGGCTTTTGTTCTCATTCCTGTTGACTGCCAGTCTGGGTCCTTGCCAAGCCCTGGCTGGGAATGAAGCCTTCAGTGCTGCTGTACAGGCAAACACGGCTTTCACTAACTAAATGGTATGTGGAAGGGAAGGCTAATATTTGTGCAACATGACTTTCTCCCAGCTGCAGGGCTTTCCTAGGTGCTGTGCAGGTGGCGGACTTACGCAGGGTGGGCCAGACTTGGGCCACCTGCAGATGCTGTGCCAGGGCCCGTGTAGCTTCTTATTTATTTAGGACGAGAGAGAGAGAGAGAGAGAGAGAGAGGGAGAGAGGGAGAGAGGGAGAGCATGTGTGCAAGCAGGGGGTGGGGCAGGGACAGAGAGAGAGAGAATCTCAGGCAGACTCCATGCTGCGCATAGAGCCTGCCCTGGGCCTTGATCCCGTGACCCTGAGATCATGATCTGAGCTGAAATCAAGAGTCAGAGGCTCAACTGACTGAGCTAACAAGGCACCTGCCTTCCTTCATCTTACTCTCATCAAGCCTTGTGATGTGGGGTTTATGAGCCCTGTTTTGTAGCAGGAGACTGAGGCTTACTGAGGGAAGACAGTTAATTCGAAATCATATAATAAGAGAAAGCAGAGTTGACGTGTCCTTCTAGGTCTTTTCCCTTCTGTATCATGAGTTCTTGCTACTATGTTACATTGTCAAATCCCAAAAGGCAGATATGCCCTCCCCTCCCCCGTCTTTTCTTTCTCATTCTTTTTTTTCTTTCTTCCTCCTTCTCTCTTCCTTCCATCCCTCTCAGCTCAGCCACACATCTGCCCTTCCTTCCTTCCTCATGCACTTTTCGGAAAAAGAAGCTGAAGTGCTGATTTGTGAGTCTAGAATTCAGGGACCTTCTGAATCTAGTCCTGGTAAGAATTATTCTTTGCTTCAAAATCTCTGTAATCAGACTGATTTCTTCACTGTTTCCTGAACATAATATATGCAGGCTTATTCCTCCCTCCCCGCCCCCCCATCGCATCCTTTCTTGGCCATTACCGCACTCACCTTCCATTACTGCAGCCCACAGTGACCTATCAGTCCTGTCAGAAATGGACGCTAACATTTCCCGAGCATATGAGCACGTCACTCATGTTTACTTACGGTTTCCTCAGTCCAGCGAGGTGGGCACAGTTGTCGGGTACATGTTCTTGAAGGAAGAAAGGGAGCTCTGGGCTGCTGGTGGCGGGTGGGCTGAGCTACCTGCCCAGGGTACGGGGGTGGCCGAGGGAGTTGTATCCCTTCTCACTGATCGTGTCATTTGTCGCAGCATTTCTTGAGAGAGGGCTTTGAGATAGCCACAGCTGTTTCATGTGGCTATGTCTTATTTTCCCAGGAAGATGATCTGTGGTTTGAGAATAGGCATTACATGTTGTAATTCTTTATGTGTTTCCTCGAGTTAAAGATTTCCTTGCTGAGCACACTATGACCCCTAACATGATATAAAACACACGGAAGTCCACATGCCTCATTAAGCTTCTAGAAAATGCCATCTGAATACTTAGATAACAAATGAAAAAAAAAATCAAAGTGTAGGAATGTGGAACTAGAGAGATTAAAAAAAAAAAAAAAAGCCCGGGTGTATTGGCTGAGGTAAAGCTAGCTTTTGTAACACACAACACAACTTCCAATCCTACGGCGCCACATGTACAATGAGGTTTTACTTTTGCTCTTCTCAGTGAGCCTTCCTGACTGGAAGATGGCTTTCCTGCAAGAAGTGACTTAGGGCTTCGTTTATCTTGTGGTTCCACCACCTTCCCTGTGAGATCTTGAAGATCATGGCGCATGTCGGCATCAGTCCACAGAGGGGAGAGGGGGGCACGGAAGCTTCCATGTGCGAGTTGTGGATGTGGTGCCCATCACAGGCCAACCTTGGATGTGGGGCCCAACACACCCATACACATTCCATTGACTAGGACTCTCACACGGCACAGCTCACTCAAAGAGGGTAGGAGGGCACCTGGGTGGCTCAGTCAGTTGAGCTTCTGACTCTTGATTTTGGCTTAGGTCATGAGGATGGCTCATGCATCCTCAGGATCCCTGGCTTGAGATTGTGGGATCTCATGCCCTCTCTACCCTACCCTCTGTGCACATGCATGCCCTTTCTCTCTCTCAAATAAAGAAATAAAATCTCCCAAAAGAGAAAGAGGGTGGGAAATGTAGAATGTGTTTCATGAGACAGAGAGACTAGGTTTAGTGATCGTGCAGCCATATCTGTGTCAGGGATGGTCAACACATTCGTTCTGCTAACTCCTGTGGGTTGGGACTGGCCGTTCGGAGTGAGGTATGCAGAGGGACTTTGAGGCTGAGTCCGTGCTTAGAAAGAACGGGTATGAAGGGTCATTTGTTTTGTGTGCCAGGGTTGGAGAAGGAGGAATGACAACGTACACGTCACTACCTGATGTCCCTGATTCTAGTCTGAGTTCTTGCTTTTACCTTTATGAACTTATTTATCCTGCGTATATGGGACAACTGCCAGGTGACAGAGATACGGAGAAAGCAAGTCATAGAATCCACCTGCGTGGAGGCCAGGTGCGTCAGGAAAGAGAGTTTCTGTTGGAGCGTGGTCTCTGTGGCAAAGGGACAAGCACAGAGTCCTGTGAGAGCCCAGAGAAAGGGGCTATGGAGGAGAAGAGTCCCGGTGTCAGAGACCTGCTCAAGGTCGCACTGTGCCTATGCAACAGGTGCGGCTCAGGAGCTCTAGAGTCCTTCTCTATAATGTGGGAGACTGCCAGCGCCTCCCGGGATGGGTGGGGTAATGCCCACAAAGCTCACTGCAGTGTGTGTCACGGAGTCAGGACTAAACACACACCTGCTGCTGTCCCTCCGCTTGCTCAGGAGATTCGGTCTGTCTACACCCCGCGAGTGCGAACTGTTCAAGGGCCTGCTATGTGCTGTATTCATTTAGTCAACAGATGTTTGTTGAGCACAGCTACCATGTGCCAGGCACTGTTCCGGGAACTGGGAGTAAAGCAGTGCACAAAACAGACACAAATCCCACCTTTGCTGAACTTGTACTCTGGCGTGGGGCAGCAGATCATAAATAAAATACATAAGTGAGTCAAGGAGCAGGCGGTGAGAGCTGTGAAAATGGCACCTGGTAAGAAGGACTGGGCATGCCTACCATGGAGAGTGGTGGCAACTACATTTAAAAAGGGTTGGCCAGAGAAGGCTTCACTGCAAAGGGGACACTGGAGTTAATTTCTATAGATGTGCAAGACTTGATTTTCTTTTAAACTCCCAGCGTGGATAGAATCATTCCCATTTTGCAGATGAGGACAGTGAGGCTGATAGAGGGAAAGCAGCCTGGCCAAGCCCACCTGAGGCCTGGAATTCAAAGCAGGCATCTGCTCAGGCTGAGAAGGAAGCAGGTGGAAGGGGGTGGGAGTCCACGTGTGGTGGCCTGGTCTGGAGCATAGGGCTGGATCAGGCAGTGGATTCCAATGGTATCTTTCTCCCGTCCTGTCCTTAAGCGTACTGTGTTTCTGTGCAGTTTCTTTACTTCTGCACACCGCCTCTCTCGATGTAATGAATAATATTTGGAGCTGCAAACCAGAGAGCATTTAGTGGTCATGAAGGCTTGATAAAAATGTGTACATGGTTTTAAATATTCCATTGTAATGCATGGTAAGGCTCGGTTAAAAATGAGAGCATGTAAAAGCTTGCTGGATTTGATTGATGACACGCCATCAATATTGATGGCCACGAGCACATTGGGAAGTTGGGATGCTGTATTTCTCCTGTGTCCTGCTAGCATCCAAGTCTGTAGGGATGATATATCGTGTAAAAGCCTGGGTATCACACTGCTGTTACACTGACATTAAGTAATGATAATGGGGCTCAGGCTTAGTTTGAAGTAAAATCAGTTTTGAGTGAAACTTGAGCTCACAGAAGCTACGCTGGTGGGGAGGGGCTCTTCCTAGGGCATTTGCTTGGGGGCCATTCATGGTGCTGATGGCATTAGTCACCCCTGCATTTGGGGCTGTTGGGAGGCAGGAGGTCATGGGTGTGCTTGCTCTATGCATGAGACATCACTCGATGAGATGACATAGGCAGAGACTGGAGGGGGTGTCCACAAGCCAAACAACACCATGGCCTGCTGGCGACACCAGAAGAGGCAAAGAAGGATCCTCCTCTACAGCCCTCAGAAGGAGTGCAACCCTGCCAGCATCTTGAGTTTGGACTTCTGGCCTCCACAAATGTGAAAGAAAAAAATTTCTACTGTTTTAAATCAGCCAGTTTGTAGCAACTTGTTACATAGCCCCAGGAAACTAATACAGACACTTTCTAGGGGTGTGACTTTGGGCAAGTTACTGAAACTTTCTACTCCTGTTTCTTCATCTGCAAAATGGGATGGTAATATTTCCTATTTCATAGGGCAGGTGTGAAGACCAAATGAGGAAATCCACATGGAGAACACAGAACTGTGCCGGCCACGTAATAAATGCTCAATAAATTTTTTATTGTTCCTAGCCATTCTCTCCCCCTTGTTATTTGGTGGTTCCAACTCTGTGTTAGGCTTGTTGCACATGACAGTATCGTTTCTTTTTCAAAAGTTCCCTCAGAGAGAGCAAGTTGGTCTAACATTATCCTCATTCTACAGATACAGAATGGCTGAGAGAGGTGATGTGACTTCCCAGGGACACACAGCTGACATGTGGGAAAAAACTTAGAACTCAGAATGCTCTGGCTTCAAACTTGAAGTTCTTTCCACTAATAATGACATCCATGTGCCAAGAGCTGTGTTATGCATTCTTTCTAAATTTTTACAGTAATCCTATAAAGTAGGTTTCATCATTATTCTGGTTGACAGATAAAAGAACAGAGACTAAGAGAAAGTCTTAGTAAGGTTCCCTAAATCACATGGCTAATAAGTGGTAGAGTCCGTATTGTTACCTGGGATAGGCTAAATAATGGACCCAAAGGTAGCCAGGTCTTAATCCCTGGAACCTGAGAATGTTAATTTATAGGGCAAAAGGGACTTTGCAGATGTCATTAAGAATCTGGAGCTGGGAAGGTTACCCTGGGTACCTGGAAGGGCCTTAAATGTAATCACTAGTGTCTTTATAAGAGGGAGATGCAACTGCAGCAGAGAGAAATGATGTGGTGACAACAGAGGTGGAGTGAGATCTGCAATTGCTGTGCTCCTGGCTCTGACAATGGAGCAAGAGACCAGGAGTCAAGGGATGCAAGAATGCAGCTCTGGAAGCTGAACAGTGCAAGGAAATGAAGTTTCTTCTAGACCAGAAGTGGCCCTGATAACACCTTGGTTTGGGCCCAGTGGAACTTATTTTGGATTTCTGGCCTCCAGAACTGAAAGAAAATAACCATTCTTCTAAGCCAGTAGGTTTATTGTAATTTGTTAGTGCAGCCACAGGGAATGAATACGTTATTTACCTTTGTGACTCTAGATCTGTTTGTTAACTTCTCTATCTCTATTCAGCATGGGTCCTCAAAAAACTCCTGGCCTTGATATGTCTGCATTGGTGGCAGCCACTGCACATTGATGCTAGGTTCCTCCTTTGGGGTCACTGCAAGCAGCAGTCTAATGGTTCAGTGTTTCCTGCTGCTGGTGGCAGAGCACCCAAAGGGGTCTGTGTCCTGTATGCACCATTAATCGATCTGGTCCCTGGTCCCCGATTTTTCTTCTTCTTCCCCAGGAAGCCTTGCCCTCAGCAGCAGCCCCGGTCTTGAGCCAGGCTACTCTGGTAACCAGACAGGATACTAAAGAAGCTCAAACTTAGAGCTTAGGACCCGGTGACCCTCAATGCTGGTTTCTAGCTCCTACCTTGTTTCTTGGGAAGGCAGCATGACGCAGTAGAAGGAACTTGAACTTCAGAGTCAGACCTGGGCTCAAATCCCACACGTACTGCTGACTGTGTGCTGACCTGGGGGCAGGCATTTAATCTGTCCAGGCCTCAGCTTACTGTGTAATGTTGTAAGAAACACCAAGTAAGAGGCGTGCTTGGCACACGATCGAGTGGGGGAAGGCAGGCCCTTTCTCCTCTCTTTATTTATTTTGTCTCCAGCTATGGAACCTGGGGACGTATCTTTGATCTTCTGGGCTGCAGTCCTGACTCTGTTCCTTAACTGGGTTTTTCCTAGACGGGTGTCCTGCCTTGCTTGGTCTGGAACTCAGACTCAGGCCAGGAGCAGGTCCCTTGCTTGCTGATATCCGTAATTCGTGGGGATGCTTTCTCTACATTTTGGGGCTGTTGGTCCGTTTTCTCGAATTCTCTTCTGCCCATTCCTGGGAGCCTCTCCTGTACATTAGTTGGGAATTTCTGGTGGCAAGAAACAAAAGCCCGCACTCAGCTAGTTTGAACAGTAGAGAGGATTCCTTATTTTCCATAGTTAGAAGTCCTGGAGGGGATGAAAATCCCAGGTTAATCCCAGGTTTTTCCCCCTATCATTTTACTCTGACAGTCTTCGCACAATGACTTATCTTTCAGCCTTGCCTTTACCTTGGTAGCAAAACGGTCCAAGTTCCACATCCGAATATGTGTCTCGCAGAAGAGAGGCCTGCGCTCCCCTTCTTCCCTCCTTCTTTCCCACCACCCCTCCTTTCCTTTATTCTTTCCTTTCTTCCTCCCTCCCTCTCTTTCTTCCTTCCTCTCCTTCCCTCTCTTCTTTCCTTCCTGGATGAAAGAAAACCTTTCCCAGATGCTCCCCGAAGCCCTCTGGTAAGTCTCATTGGTCAGCATGTGTCACAGCCAAA
>ML108773.1:6372-45969 GCA_003697995.1 Taxidea taxus jeffersonii | reverse complement strand
AATCAGTGGCAGAGGAAATGGAGCACTGTGATTGGCTTAGACCATGCGCAATTTGCTTCCTGGGAAGAGAACTGGGGTCCACCTCTCTTGGGGCACATAGCTTTGTGAAGAGCTAGGAAAACAAACTGAGGGTTATGAAGGGGAGAGAGATCGGGGGATGGGTGACCTGGTGGTGGGTATTAAGGAGGGCACATATTGCGTGGAGCACTGGCTTTGGTGCATAAACGATAAATTTGGAACATGAAAATAAAATAAAATCAAATAAAGATGTTAAAAGGGAGAAAGAGAGAGAGAGAGGCTACCTGAGCACAACTGGAGGTTTTTCAGGGAAGGGGGATGGCTATTGGGTAGCTGGCCCACAGTGTTTTCTGCATGTAATTCTTGGCATGTGCTTGGATTTCCCCCCATGCATCAGAAGTTCTGTCTAATCTCAGATTCAGAGATGGAGATCACAGTACTCATCGTGAACGCTAACTTGAACTGACTGGTAGTAAATACCTAGAATAAGATGTCAAGGATTCTGCTCACATCTGGACTGAGTAGGGGGTGACAGCCATGATGGATTAACAATGTCTGCCAGGGAGTTGTGTGTGTGTGTGTGTGTGTGTGTGTGTGTGTGTGTGGTACCTAGCAGGGAAATTTTCTTCCTTTAAAAAAAAATTTTTTTTTTAAGCTCCAGGTTTTGTCTTTCTGAACTATTGCACTTCCCAAGGACTGCTTGTGAATCTAGTTTTTAGAAGCTATGTTTGCATATTTCAGTGGCAAATATGTTGCAGAAAACGGATGGGCCATTTCTGAACAGGATCCTCGTCTCTCTGACTCCTACAAGCCCTCTCTCATTGCCCCTGAGAAAGGGCTGCAAGTCCCTGGCTTCCTTTTCCCCGAGTTCAGACCATATTCAGTAGCAATCTGAAAACCCAGGGAGGCGGGCCTCCGCTGTTCATGCTGTCAACACCCGGCTGCTGGTCCAGAGAGGGATCCTGTGACTGGTACAGCTCAGAGTGTTCATTGTCTTCAAAAGAGGCACCTGAAGCCCATCTTCCTTGCCCAGAGACGTCTTTCCCACGGAAGGAGAATTTGTATGCACTTGTAATCCTGCAATCTGGGTCAGCCAAATGAGCAGTATTTTAACTTTAAAATCTTAGCCAATTATCAAGAGGATGGCTCTCTTCCGGGTATCAGCAGCCCTATCTCTGTAACAGCCTTTGCTTGCCTCCTCCCTGCTTATCTTCGGAGACTAGCAGAGCCCAGCTGCCTGGTAGATGTCATCTCCCCAGGCATACTAATAATGGGGATTTTTTTTTTCCAGAGCAAGTTTTCATTATTTTTGGTTTTTGTCTGTTTGTCACATGTCCAACTAATTTCTCTTTGTTTTTGAGACAAAGGGTATTTCTAGGAAAATGGAATTGCAGTGATACATTTGTGTTGTTTTTGAATTCCTCCTTCCTCCTTCTTTTCTCTCTGTATAGTAAATGAAATGTAGTTTTTTTTTTTTCAGGTTATGTTCGACAAATCTCTGGACACAGTCAGATAATTTTGCATTTCTAGACTCAGTGAACCACATGACAAAAGTTAATTAAACTGGCTGGGATAGGAGAATCTGCTGGTAGATCAGGAAAACTGTCACATTTCTCAGAATAATCACAACCAACTAAGACACCTGAACGCTCCTTGTTGTTGTTTAATGAATATAACCATTTGGTATTTAAAGATACCTGTAAGCTGCTGTTGTCTTAAATTGTCATTAAAATCATTAAATTATTCTAGATACTCATCAAGTCATTTGTTTCTCTCTCCCTCCAAACCTCCCCATGTGCCCTAATCCATATTATTTATGATTATATTATCTCACAGTCTAAAGAGAGTGATTATGTCTTACTAACCCCATTTCATTGGGATGGGTTCAGGCATTATTATTTTGAATCTGTCCATATGATTCTGTTGTGTAGCTGGGCTGAGAACTTCTGCTGTAAGAGCCCCACTGTGTGGCAGTCAGGATGTTTGCAGTAGCAGCTCCTTAAGTCTCTCTGACCCAATAATGCAGGGCGATTTGTTGATCTTGTTAATGTCCATAGTGAGTTGGCAGGGGCTCTGGTCTACATTTCCTGCCCCTAACATCCATGCTGACAGGGCTCACAATCTGGAGCATCATCTGTGGCTATGGCATGGAGAATCGAATATAGCAAATCATGTCGGCACCTACTTCATCTTTTTTTTTTTAAGATTTTATTTATTTCACACACACACACACACACACACACACAGATCACAAGTAGGCAGAGCAGCAGGCAGAGAGAGAGGGGAAGCAGGCTCCCTGCTGAGCAGAGAGACCAACCCTGAGATTATGACCTGAGCCAAAGGCAGAGGCTTTAACCCACTGAGCCACCCAGGCGCCCCCCCCTACACTTTTTGTGAAAGTTAAATCAACTAGCATTATACTTAGAAAGTATGTGGCACGTAACTACTATTTATTACATAGTTACTATTGGTAATATTAGGATTGCTATTCAGATAACCTTTCATATGGTAACATGATTAACGTGTACAATAAGGGAATGGGGGGTTCACAATCTCTGTTTGCAGACTTTAAGAATTAGACTAGCTTTTATCCTGGTTGATTAAATTATTCATCTTCTTTGGACTGAAGGTCTTAGTCTAATTGAACTTCAGAAGTTTTTTTCCCCCATCAATCACTTAAAAAATCTAAACCTCAAGGCAGCAATGAAACCGCCTGATGGTTAGAAAAAAAAATCACAGATAAGCTTTTCTAGAATTCCACCTCAACCCCAGGTGACTTCCCTGATGAGTATGTCAATGAGAGAGGTACGGAAGTTAAGCCGAATAGATCTGAGATCTGGAATTGGACCCTCAGAACAAGCTTTCTGTAAATCTGTGTCTTTGACAGCCCCCGGGGTAGGTGTGCATGTAGGAAACAGCTGCTGCCGCACTGTGCATTTGAGCTGAGAGCCTGGGCTGTAGATGGTGTCTATAAACAGGAGAGGACACACCTAGGTCACACCATGGAGGAGTTGTGCATGGTAAGGGGCTGTCCTTTTTTGGAGCTACTGCATCAGTTCAGAGATATATTTTTAACTGTACTCCCCGGAATGTACACGACTCCTCATCTGTATCCAGCACACCCCCGTGATGGGGGGTCCTACGCTTAGCATGGCTCTGAGCCATTTGCCTAGTAGTTAGTGGAGATGTAATGTACTTTGGTCCAGACAAAGAGAGTAACCTCAGCATAAGAGAAACAATGAGCTCATGAGTAAGTAAATCCATTCTAATAATTGAACAGGATTCCAAGAAGGAATCTTCACGGTCCTACCAAGGAAACTTTCTACAAAGAGCAAGTCTAAGGTTGCTGATGGAGAATGCCAGTTGTTGAATACGCCTGGCTCCAAACTAGGCCTGTACATCACTGTTAGTTCTGACTAGGACAGTGCTGAAAAATGAGGTGAGCAGGTCCAGATTGGGTAAAGTCCAAGGCCTATGACTTGGGGACAATGAGCACCATAATTGCATGCAGTTACCAAGCACTTGCTCTCTACCAGACATATATTTTACATATAATAATTCATTTGTTGCTCATATTAGGTAGATACTGTTAATGTCCTCATTTTCCAGGTCAGACAATGAAACACAGAGAGGCTAGGCCACTCGCCTATGTTCTTATGACCAGAAAGCAGCAGAGGATGCACTCAGGAAGTCTGACTAGAGCACACAGACTCTTTGCCACTACATGGCTAACTGATGGTGTGGTGAACATGGAGACGCACAGAGAAATAGGCAAGATGGGGCCGGCGGGCAGGTGCAGTCAAGGCCTTGGTTGTGAGGAGCAGAAACCTCAGCTAGGAAAGGGAAGAGAAGAGAAAGAGAGAATCTCATGAGTGTCTAGGGCAGGGAAAGCCACGGACCCATGGCTTTGTATGTAATAAATAGCAGCTGGAATGGTCTTACTCTTTTAGCCCCTCTTGGATCACAGATCAGAACTCATGGAGTGGATTTCTGCTTCCCTTTCTGTGCCTGCTAGTTTCTTTGTGATAGCCAGCCCGCTCGGCCTCCTCACTTCTCTTTGTGGTTTCAGTGGAACTCACGGCAGCCCTGGCTCTGCAGACCTCTTAGCCCTGGACTCTCCCTCCACGGACAGCAGGCTGTCACTTAAGTCAAGAGGGAGAACCTGATCGGCTTCTCTTGATTCAGCTGACCATCACCATCCAACTTCCATAAACATCTAGGTGGTCAGGGGCAGGTCGGACAATAGAGGTTTCTTTCTTTCTTTTTTTTTTTTTTTTAAAGCAAGGAGCCCTTTAGCAGTCTGGTGAAACCTGTGGGTCTCTCCTCTGAATAACGTTTTTTAAATGCATAAAAATATATGTTAGATTACAAAGGCAGCCAATTCCTTTAAATTATAATGATCAGAATACTAAATAAAACAATATTTGTGACGTGCTTTTAAAAAATATATACTGATGAGACGTAGTAGCAAGTCTCCTAACAACTATAATTTCAAAGAACTGGTGAATGTGAAACATATTTTGACATATCTGCAAAGCCTGTGTGATGTAGAAATATCTGTGATTTGTTTTGGTGACAAACTCACAGGCACTGTTAATACAACTATGGTCTGTTGCTTATTTTCGTTATTGAGGGAACACTAAATTCAGTGAGAAGATCCTGAAAGTAGGGGCCCTGGGTGGCTCAGTGGCTTAAAGCCTCTGCCTTAGGCTCAGGTCATGATCTTAAGGTCCTGGGATCGAGCCCCACATTGGGTTCTCTGCTCAGCGGGGAGCCTGCTTCCCCCTCTCCTCTCTCTCTGCCTGCTGGTGATCTCTGTCTGTCAAATAAATAAATGAAATCTTTTTTTTTATTTTTAAGAAGATCCTGAAAGGAAGGATGTAAAACTTTTTTCCTATCCAAGCTTGAATCCGAATATAGACCCTTGAATCCTGTTCTCAGACTTCTTGCTTCCTCTGTCGCAGTATTTCTCAAAGCACTGGTCCACTTGCGCTTGCATCAGAATAAATGGGGAGGAGGGTGCGAAGTGGGGAGGGAAGCATCAGTAAAAGTTCCCTTTTGAAGATTCCGGTTTTGAAAAACTGGAATAAACTCATTTTTGTTGCTCTTCTGCTGTATATCTCACATACACTAAATTTTGAGAGCCACTGATGTAAAGTAAAGAATTAAAAACCTCTCGGTATCATTCTTTTTAACCATAAAATGGGTTCGGGGGGCAGGAGCTAATTCAGTCATATAAAAGTAAAATATGCAAACCTAGCTTTTGAAAATGTTTGGAAATAACGCGGTGATGCTGAATGTGGGCAATTTCAGATGCTCTCTTCAGAGATGACATTTGGTTCTTTGAGCTGCAGAGTATCTCCGCAGTGGGTGAAGGCTAATTGAATTATGTGACGCTAAAGCAGATATTTTCCCGAGGGAATTCGGAAGCCAGCTGCCCGCTGGCGCGAGGACCTGTCTCACTGGCATGTCTGACCGCAGGCCAAAGCGAAGGGTGATATGTCATCTGAGGTAGAAGGGGCACAGGAGGACAGAGTTCCAGCCTCCGAGCATCAGGAAAAAAGAGGCGGAGCCATTATTACTAATCTGTGGGATGCAGGACCTTGTTGCTTGTGCTCGAGGCAGAGTGCAGCTCAAGAGTCACCAGCCTCTGGCTAGACCACATGAGCTCAGAGTTACTGTGTGTAAGACAGCATGAGTCTGCTGAGATGAACTCATAGCCAAACGTAGAGAGAGGAGCAGCGCTCTCTGTAAAGACCAGTACTGGCCAAGAACAGGGACCGCCGATGCACTCATAATGGGGAGAGCACCCTGGGCTTCTTGCGAAAGGGTGCTTTTCTCACTCCTCTGGCTTTGTGTCTGGGAATACTGCGGAATTTCCGACTTGGGACTCACATTGCTACAGTCATGTTAGGATGTAGGACCTCTCTTCTGACCACAGGAGATTTTGCACCTGACAAGGAGCGCGTCGCGGGGAAGTAGATGTTTAATAAGTAGGGAAATTACCACACCGTTGGATTTTCTCTCTATGCTAGTAGCAGTATAGCACAGTGGGTGACAGCATGGGATCTAGGACGAGGACTGGGGTTCCAGGTTTGCCACTTACCGGCTAGATCATCTTGGACAAGTACTAATCTTTCTGTGCCCCCATTTACCCACTTGTAAAATGGGCATAATAATAATAATAACAAGAGTACCTCTTCATGGAACTATTATGAGGTTTGAGCTAAGTAACACAGGTAAAATGCTCAGGATCTGTGCCTGGTGCTTTGTTAAGCAGTATATACTAATGCGTCTGTGTGTGTGCGTGTGCGCATTCATATATATGCATTTGCTTTGTTGAATAAGGAAATGTTGGCATTTCAACAACCTCATTAATTAATTTGATGAACTATTGGTTTGTTAGCACACTCAGCAGAGTTCTGGACCCACGCTTGAGGTCCCCACTCTACCCTATTTTGTTAACTGTGTTCGACTCCAGGCTTACTGCTTGTGAAAGCTTAGATGGTCCAACTGAGCTCTCTGAGCTCCTTCATGGGAAAGTTGCAAGGAACATGGATAAAGTCATTTGGCCCAGCAGTGGCCCCACTGACACAAAGAAGATAGGATTCCTCTCAGGGAGTTAGACCTTGGCTATAGACTCACCTTGTAATTCACGTATTTAAATCTGAAACAAACCAATTCTCTATGGAATAGTGTAGAGTTTGGGTTAATTTCCAAGTTTAAAAAAAAAAATTATTTATTCATTTGAGAGAGAGAAAGGGAGTGCCCACATGGATGGGGAAGGGGCAGAGGGTAAGGGAGAGAGAATCTCAGGCAGACTCCCCACTGAGCACAGAGCCCAGTTTGGGCCTCGATTTCATGCCTTGAGATCATGACCTGAGCCAAAATAAAGAGTTGGATGCTTAACTGACTAAGCCATGCAAGCACCCCAGTCTCCAGTTACTTTTTTTTTTTTAAGGTTTTATTTATTTATTTGACAGAGAGCAAGAGCAGGAACGCAAGCAGGGGGAGTGGGAAAGGGAGAAGCAGGCTTCCCGCAAAGCAGGGAGCCCAATGTGGGGCTTGATCCCAGGACCCTGGGACCATGACCTGAGCTGAAGGCAGATGCTTAATGACTGAGCCACCCAGGCACCCCTCCAGTTATTTTTTAACATATTTATTTCTGGCAAAACTGTTTGGAGAGAAAAACATTGAGGAACTGATAAATGAGTGAGTGAGCAGAAGAGTAAAATGATAAAGTGGCTTGTATTGTTTGAGCACATATTCTGTGCCAGGCCTTGTGTCAGGAGCTTTGCATCTAGTATGTAACTTAATTCCAGGGAGTTAGGTGCCTTTATTTTAAATATGAGGAAATTCAGAAGGTAAACCAGATTATGTGGTTTCTCCAAAGTCACGCAGCTGGCAAGTAGCAGAAGTAGACATTTAAACTCAAACAGGAAAGCTCCAGAATATTTGCTCCTAAACCCTATACTTTTGTCTCTTCGTAGCCTGACATCCCACATAGCTTATCAAGAATCTCATCTGGTTTCCCCTTCTACCACTCCAGAGACAAATAGTTTACTGTGTTTGGGGAAGCTTATTCCATTGTGAACAGAGTTACTTTGGTGGAAAATTCTTTGCTCTTTGAACTGGAATTACCTTGAAAAGTAAACCCAAATGACCCAACAATACCTGAGAAGATTGAAATGTTATGCTTAAACATATTTGTGAATGTTCATAGCAGTATTATTCATAATAGCCAGAATGTGGAAACAACCCAGTTGTTCATCAACTGATACAATGGTTAAAAAAAATATGATCTATTCATACAGTGGAATATTATCCAGCCATAAAAAGGAAAAGAAATACTGGTACATATTACAGAATGCATGAATACTGAACACATCATGCAGAGGACAGAAGCTGATCAGGAAAGACCCATGTATTATATGGTCCTATTTATTTGAAATGCCCAGAATAGGCAAATCTATGGAGACAGAATGTAGATTAGTGATTTCCAATAGCTGTGATGAGGGAGTAATGGGGAGTGACCACTACTGGGCCCAGAGTTTCTTTCTGGGGTGGTTAAAATGTTCTGAAATTAGTGGTGATAGTCATACAACATTTTGAATATAATAAAGACCGCTTAATTGTGTACTTTAAAATGGTAAAGACTTGAGGCACCTGGGTGGCTCAGTGGGTTAAGTTTCTGCCTTCGGCTCAGGTCATGGTTTCAGGGTCCTGGGATCGAGCCCTGCATCGGGCTCTCTGTTCAGCAGGGAGCCTGCTTCCTCTTCTCTCTCTGCCTACCTGTAATCTCTCTCTCTGTCAAATAAATAAATCAAATATTTTTTTAAAAAATAAAAAAAAATAAAATGGCAAAGACTGTATGGTGACTAGCATAATGTAATTAAAAATAAATAAATAAATAAATAAACCCTAAAAAAATGAAATGGTGAATTTTATGGCATATGAATTACATCACAAAAAATAATGTAGGAAAGAAAATAACTTTTTATTTCTGATTTTAAAATTAATGATTAAACCAAACAAATCTATAGATATTTGAAGCTGACCGGGTTGACTTTATTGAAGAATCTCTTCTCAAAAAAAAAAAAAGAGCTCTGATTTCTTTAGCCATGTGTCTTATGATGTGATTTTGATTCCTGGCCTAAACCGATTTCTTACCCAAATGCCCCAGGCTGACATTGCTATTTTTGTAATATCCCTTTCCAAATCAAAACACTGTTCCAAATGCAGACTCACGGGGCTAGAGTAGAATAAACCTGCCTCTGTCTCCCTAAAGTCATTATACGTTTACCCTACCTTGTTGGTATTCATGGGTTGAACACTCTCAATTTTGATTGATTACAGTCTGTGATTCACTAATGTTTTTCCTGAGAAACATTAAAAGAGTAGATTTTGTTGTTCATTCAGAAAAGGTGAGTTGAGTGCTTCATTAAAAATGTAAGAAAATTTTTAAAAAGAACAAAACATTCTACTTTTGTAGATTGCAAAAGAAAAAGAAATTGCAGTTCTACGTCTTCCACGACACAGGCCATTGCTGTGAATTTGCATCTCCTTCCATCAAAGTTTATGTTACCATCTCTTGAATTTGTTTTGGTCTTATAATTTGTTGGGCCAATAGAGTGTGGCCTCTGTGACAGTGCACCAGTTTTGAGCGTAGTCCTCAAGAGCTTCATGCTCTGGCTGATTTTGCTGTCCTGGCTGCTCTGAGAACAAACTTGAGCTTGCCTGCTGGAGGGTGAGATACAGGTCACCCAGTTGCCCCCATTGTGCAGCTGGCGGGCAGCCAACCCTCCGAAGTGAATCCTCCAACCCGACCAGTAGCTGGCTGCGGATGCAAGAGACCCTAGCGGAGATCTGAAAAATCATCCCAGTGAACTGAGACCTAAGTGCCAGTCTACAGATGTGTGAACTAAACCCGTGAGTGTTGTTTTATTATACAACAAAACCTAAATGAGGTGTTTCATTTTTGGCTGGGACATAGGAACATGTGAAAGACCGTCACCTCCACAACACAACTACGAGTCACTAAGCCAGCGAGAGCAAGAAATTCGTGCTTTTTCTTTAAAGTCACCAAAGAGCTATGGATCCAAAGTGATATAGCTAAAAAGTCAAATAAAGGAGAGGCATTTGCAACACAGAAAAATACCCAGTTTGCCCAAATTAATGGAGGAGAAGAAAAAAAAAGAACAGGAGTAAATGGAGTAATTGGAAAACAGATATCAAGATGATGGACTTAAACATAACCTCACCAGTAATCGCATCAAGTGTAAATGAACAAAACATTTCGTGTACATGACAGAATTGTCAGATTAGATAAAAATATAAGACCTAACTATATGTCATTTGTGAAATATTTTAAATATGAAGACACACATTGAAAGCCAAGGATGGGAGAAGATATACCAGGTTAACATTAAGTTTAAGAAAGCAGATGTGGCTATATAAATATTAGAGAAAATAGACGTCAATTTTGGAGGGAGGAAAGATTCCTAGAAACAGTGTTTAACATACAACAAAAATTACAGGACTTGCAAAAGATGGAAAAATGTGTCAGCAGGGGCCACTCAGATATTCTAATTTTCAGATAACAACTTTAAAATAACAATTTAGTACAAATGTATAGAAAATGAGTCTGTAGAAAATCTATAGAAATGAGTCATTTCAATAAATGAATAAAACGATGGGGAATTTCCAAAGAGATTTGGGACCTATAAAAAAGAACCCAGTGGAAATCCTAGAATTGAAAAATGCAATGTCAGTAATAAAAACTTCATGTAAACAGAAGCTACAAGAAACCCACTCCCCCAAAGGAAATTAGCAGAACTGCTCAGAGAACATCATGTAGGATAAATTACATCAACAAAACATCTTTCAAAGATATCATAGTCAAACCGACAAAAATGAAAGTTAAAGAGGAAATAAGAAGATCAGACATGAAAAATACATGTGCATTAGATACATGGGAACAGTGCAAGAATTAAAGCTGATTCCTTATCAGAAACAGCAGAGACCAGAAGACACCGGGATGGTATCTTTCAAGGGCTGAAGTAAAAACAAAAACTCTCTCTATAGAATTCTGTATCCTGAGTAAATATACTTTAAAAACAAGGGCAAAATAAAGACGGTTTTAAGTGAAGGAAAGCTGGATGAATTCGTTGCCTGCAGAAATACACTGTAAGAAATGCTCCAGAAAGTCCTTCAAGCCAGAGAGAAACGATACAAGATAGGAACTCAGGTCTACAGTAAAGGCTGAAGAGCACGAGAAAGGGTAAAGAGGCAGGCAGCCTGAAAATCTCATTTTTAGAAGAAAATTTGTATGCACACTAAATATATAGCAAAGCTTTAAGAGACTCCTGAGTGCTCGAAACATTGTAGCCGTGTGTTGTGAGGTCTATAATAGAGAGAGGAGAAAAAGATACGTGAATATTGGCACCAAGGACGGGCAGGGATAAGTGGAATCATGCTGTCGTAGGAGTACTCTGTTGTTAAGGAAGTCCTAGAGTATTATTTTAGGCTGGACTATAAGAAGTTAAACTTACAGAGTATAAACTTCAGAGCTGTTCTGTTGAACAGACTACCCACCAGCCACATGTGTGGCTACCAAGTAAGCCTTTGAAATATGGCTAGCGAAGCAGAGGAAGTGAATTTGCAATTTCAATTATTAGAATTTAAATGGAAAAATAAGTGGTTTCCGCATTCGTCTATGAAACACCACGTTATTGTTCTTGTAGAGCTACCTTTCACTTTAAATGTTGTGACATGCCGTGGGTATAAAATTCAGAGCGGATTTCAAAGACTTGGTATGAATGTAATTTTGGAATGTAAAGTATCTCAGTACTTATCACATGTTGAAGTGATGCTATTTTGGGTATGTTGGATTAAGTAAAATATATTGTTAAATTAATTTTGCCCTTAAAAATTTTGTTAATGTGAGGGCGCCCGGGTGGCTCAGTGGGTTGAGCCTCTGCCTTCGGCTCAGGTCATGACCCCAGGGTCCTGGGATTGAGCCCCGCATCAGGCTCTCGGCTCCGAAGAGAGCCTGCTTCCTCCTCTCTCTGCCTGCCTCTCTGCCTACTTGTGATCTCTCTCTGTCAAATAAATAAAAAAAATCTTTTAAAAAACTTTGTTAATGTGACAAGTAGAAAATTGAGATATTCTGTCAATATTACACATGTGGTATACTTTGTATTTCTATTAGTGCTACTTTAGAGAACTTATTAAAAATAAAACAGTAATGAAGCTCAAAAGCCAAATGAAGGAGAGAAATTTGCAATACAGAAAAATACCTAATTTATCCAAATTAATGGAGGAAAAGAAGAAAAAAGGAACAGATGGAGTAAATGGAAAACAGATACCAAAATGATGGACTTAAACATAACCTCACCAGTAATCGCATCAAGTGTAAATGAACAGAACACTTTGTGTCCATGGCAGAATTGTCAGATTAGATAAAAATGTAAGACCCAAGCATATGCCATTTGTGAAACATTTTAAATATAAAGACACGCATTGAAGGCAAAAGGATGGGAGAAAATATACCAGGTTAACATTAAGTTTAAGAAAGCAGATGTGACTATATAAATATTAGACAAAGTGGACGTCAAGAAAAAGGAGTAATACAGCCATAAAGAAGAATATTTCATGTTAATTAAGTTGCCAGTTTGTCAGGAATACTCAATGGTCTAATATGGCTTATGCATCTGTTGAATGAGCTTTAATATATATGAAAAAAATGACATAACTGACGTGATAAGTGGAAAAATCCAGAATTGTGCTGGGATATTTTATTAGTGCTCTTTTAGTAATTAATAGAAAAATAGAATGAATTAACCTCATAAATGTGGTAATAGAAGTGATGTAGAATGAACAGCGATGGAATTTGCAAATTGGGATATTCTCAAAAGTCATCAGCCAGTATCCCTAAAAAATTCCAAGGACCTATTCTGTTAATGTGAATAAAAAATTTTTTTTTTTTTTAGCTATTGTGGTAGCTACATAGTGATTTTAAGCTTATACTACCAGCTAATAGTTCTAATTTCTTTTTCTATGTGCTCTCTAAAGCCACATTTGCATAATTTATACTGGGAAAGATAGTTTGGAGAGAACCAATCCTGTCATTACTATTAGCAATTTGGATTATACTTTTCCTGACTATTGTCTATGTATTTAAATATAGATATCTAGAAATAATTTGTAAATATAATTCCTTAACATCCTTTAAAATTTTTTTAGGGTATCTTAGAGGTCTTTTTACATCAGTGTATAAAAGATATATATTATTCTTTAAACCTTGGACATAGTATGTCCTAGTATGGTTGTTTTATACTCTACTTAGCAGTTAATCTCTCTCTCTTTTTTTTTTTTTTAAGATTTTTTATTTATTTGACAGAGAGAGCGAGCACAGGCAGACAGAGTGGCAGGCAGAGGCAGAGGGAGAAGCAGGCTCCCTGCTGAGCAAGGAGCCCGATGTGGGACTCGATCCCAGGACGCTGGGATCATGACCTGAGCTGAAGGCAGCTGCTTAACCAACTGAGCCACCCAGGTGTCCCAGCAGTTAATCTCTTACTATACCTTTGGTTATTTCCAAATTTTCACCATAACAAACAATGTCCCAATGAAAATCCAGTTCTCGCTTTTCACAGGTATGTGAATTTTTCCCTAGGGTTCATACTCAGGAACGCAGAGGGATATATGCATTCTAAAGTTTTTTATATACACCCACATTTTTCATAAAACTAAGTAGCAATTTGCCCCTCTACAAATAGAATATGAGAATAATATTTACATTTTCCCAATCATATAGTGATTTGGGGCATTTTCCCATGTATTTATGGACCATGTAGTGAATGCCATTCTCTATGAATTACTTGCTTGTATCTTTTGCTTGGTTTTCAATTGGGCTGCTTGCCTTTTTCTTAATCTTTTGAGAGAAATTTTAAAATATGTGTATTTAGATAATAACCCTTTGTTATATGTGGCAAATATTTCCTCCTTGCCTGTCTCTTGCCCTGAACTTGCTTATCAGAAATTTCTTGTTGGTGATATCTTTATCATTCTGAGTCTCTGCAGCTTTCTCTTTCCATGACTGCTTACAGATATTTCTTGTGCCACAAGTAGGTTTCTCTGGGCATTCCCTTGCTTCTTTGGACATGTGTTAGGGGCAAATTTTTGCTGACGTCAGTCAGCATTTCTGTAGTAAGTAGTACTTTAATCAGAACAATTGGCTTGACTCAGTCCTGGTGACATCTGCTGGTTGCTGGCTGGTTGGTTACATCTCCTGTTGAATGTGATGGCCGTGGATTCCCTTCCCTGCGCCCAAGGGTTGGGTGAGCAGTCAACTCAGCTCTAACTTATCCTTAAGCACCAGTAGTTGATGCTGGCTCCATGGTGTGGGCAACTTGGCTCCCCCACTGATTAGAGATTGCTTTTTTCTGAGCATGTCCTACCATAAATGAATCCTTTCAGAAGAAGAGGCTGGCAGGACTTGAAATCTTGGGATATCTTTTTGGCTTTGGTGGTAGACTGAATAATGAGACTTTAAGGCTAAGTGGTCTTCTTGCAATTATTTTCAAACTGGGGCCTGTAGGGTACTATAACACACACACATGCACGCACGCACACACACAACTGTTTGGTCAAGTAGAAATCTGGAAAATGGGACAGAATCTCAAGTATGTCACTGTTCAAGTTCTCAGGTACTTCATGAACACATTCTCAGGATAAAAGCACAGCAACCAGGAGTGGAGTAGAAGCCTTCCTCTTCTCTCCTGGCCCTCTCTCCAGAGGTAACCACAAATCAAAGTTGTGTTATATCTTTCCAGACACACAAGAAGTGCTCTTTAACAAGTGCCCACATTGTACCCATTGTCCTGTACCTTCATTTCCCCCTACTTCTTTTTTTACATGCCCTTCCATGAATGACATATCTTTCTATGCATTAGATCTTTTCCCTGCCTTCAAAGAGATGAGTTTATTTAGGGAACCGGCCTGCGCAGTGTCACATCCTGTAGTGTGCTCGAAGTACAGAGGAGGTAAGGACATATAACCTTGAGCTGAGAAGAGAAATGAGCAGTGAAGGTGTCTGGAGCAACCGCTGATGTCCAAGGGGACCACTGACAGATGTGTAGGAAGTGGATGTGGAAGGCTGGTAATGAAGCCCCGTAATATATCCAGGTCCTAACCTCCTGGAACCGGAGGATATTACCTTGTATAGCAAAAGGGGCTTGCAGATGTGATTAAGCTAAGAATTTTGAGATGAGGAGATCATCCTGGATTATCCTGGTGGGCCCTAAATGCAAGCGCAAGTGTCCTTGCAAGAATGAGGCATGGGGAGATTTCAGACACCAGAAGAAGGCTATGTGAGCAATGAAGCAAAATGTTCTGTTGCTTTGAAGACAGAAGAAGGGACCAGGGGGCAAGGAATGCAAGGAATGTGCTCTAGAGGCTGGAAAAGGCAACCAAATGGATTCTCCCTTAGAGACTCTGGAGGGAGCATGGCCCTGCTGACTTGTTGGTTTCAGCCCAGGGAAACCAACTGGAGCTTCTGGCCACCAGAACTGTTAGAAAATACACTGTGTTGTTTTAAACCACAAAGTTTGTGGTAAGTCGGTAGTGGCAAAAGGAAACTAATACAGTAACCAAATAGAGAAACACATTAGAAAGAGAGAACAGCTTGTAAGCTTTCTGGCAAGAGCTCAAGATCTGCTCTTTAAAGCATGTTGGGGAAAAGTGGAGATATGAAGAAAAGAGAATTGAGACTGGACATGTAAGTAGAAGACAGATCATACAGGATCGGGAAGGCACATTCAGGAGGTTGATTTTTTTATATTGAGGGAAAGAGAGAACTGGAGAGGGCCTTTGAGCATTTAAAGCAGATTTTAGTGTTGGGAGATTACCACTGGACTCTTCCCTTGCTCTTAGAAAAGAAACAGAATTTGGTTGCCTAGAAAACAACTCTTAGTCTTCTTACCTTTTAATTTTCATAAACATTCTTCCCTCCCATCTAAAACTCTCTATCCTGTAAAGAGCTGAACTCCTATACACCATATCTTCTAGGCTATAAGCAGATCATTTCTTCTTGGGCTTCTGAGGGGGCTCTTTGAGTTACTGCAAGAAAAGGGAGCTCACCTGAGCTGGTGTGTGGCCCAGAGCAGGCTGGAAGGAGGAGACAGAGTTGAAAGCATTTTACTTTGTGAAATCGAAACCAGCAATGTCTTGGGGCCAGCTGCTGATGGAGGACAAAGGGGTAGAGAGGCCAGTCTCTGTCCCCAAGGCCTGAAGGGTGGCAATCTATCATTGGTGCTCAGATTTCTTTTCAGGGCTGAGGTCATTAATAGAAAAAAACACTTCAGGTATCCTGGTTCTGTAAGGATTGCAGTTTTTCCCTCCAGCAAATTTCTAAATCTCTCTAATGATTAAAGCAGACAGTCACCAAACCACTCAGTAGGGGAGAAAATAAAGAGAGCCTTCAGGGTTAGGTAGAGGAACAAAACTACACCCGAGTCTCCTTTTAACAGTGGCTGTTGACTGGTAGAGACAAGACCGCAGGAGATGGGAGAGTTTCATTACTAGGGCTGTTCTCTCCAAAGGAGAGGATTTGAAATGAAAATGAATAAAAAATAAATGAAATAATAGCCCCGTTTAGGGCTATTATGGGGATGAAGAGGTCATTGGGCTCCCCATGCCTTCCAGCAACTCTCATCTTATTTTGCCTTGGTCACCGTGTCCCATATAAGAGGCATTAAGACCCACTGCGAATATCATCCTCAATGGGGAAAAGCTGACAGCCTTCCCTTTGAGATCAGGAACACGACAAGGATGCCCACTCTCACCACTCTTGTTCAACATAGTACTGGAAGTCCTAGCAACAGCAATCAGACAACAAAGAGAAATAAAAGGTATTCAAATTGGCAATGAAGAAGTCAAACTCTCTCTCTTCACAGATGACATGATACTTTATATGGAAAATCCAAAAGACTCCACCCCCAAACTCCTAAAACTCATACAGCAATTCAGTAATGTGTCAGGATACAAAATCAATGTACAGAAATCAGTTGCTTTCTTATACATTAACAATGAAAATACAGGAAGGTAAATTAGAGAATTGATTCCATTTACTATAGCACCAAGAACCATAAAATACCTGGGAATAAACCTAACCAAAGAGGCAAAGGATCTGTACTCAAGGAACTACAGAACACTCATGAAAGAAATTGAAGATGACACCAAAAAAATGGAAGAGCATTCCATGCTCATGGATCAGAAGAATAAACATTGTTAAAATGTCTATACTGCCTAGAGCAGTCTATACTTTTCAATGCCAATCCAATCAAAATTTCATGAGCATTTTTCAAAGAGCTGGAACAAACAATCCTAAAATTTGTATGGAACCAGAAGAGACCCCAAATTGCTAAGGAAATGTTGAAAAAGAAAAGCAAAACTGGGGGCATCACGTTGCCTGATTTCAAGCTTTACTACAAAGCTGTGATCACCAAGACAGCATGGTACTGGCACAAAAACAGACACATAGACCATGGAACAGAGTAGAGAGCCCGGATATGGACCCTCAAGTTTATGGTCAAATAATCTTCAACAAAGCAGGAAAAAATATACAGTGGTAAAAAGACAGTCTCTTCAATAAATGGTGCTGGGAAAATTGGACAGCTATGTATAGAAGAATGAAACTCGAGCATTCTCTTACACCATACACAAAGATAAACTTGAAATGGATAAGAGACCTCAATGTGAGGCAGGAATCCACTAGAATCCAAAGGAAAACATAGGCAGTAACCTCTTCGACATTGGCCACAGCAACTTCTTTCAAGATATGTCTCCAAAGGCAAAAGAAACAAAAGCAAAAATGAACTTTTGGGACTTCATCAAGATCAAAAGCTTCTGCACAGCAAAGGAAACAGTCAACAAAACAAAGAGGCAACCCACGGAATGGGAGAAGATATTTGCAAATGACAGTACAGACAAAGGGCTGATATCCAAGATCCATAAAGAACTCAAACTCAACACACACAAAACAGATAATCATGTCCAAAAATGGGCAGAAGACATGAACAGACAGTTCTTCAAAGAAGATATACAAAAGGCTGACAGACACATGAAAAAATATTCATCATCACTAGCCACCAGGGAGATTCAAATCAAAACCACATTGAGATACCACCTTACACCAGTTAGAATGGCCCAAATCAACAAGACAGTAAACAACATGTGTTGGAGAGGATGTGGAGAAAGGGGAACCCTCTCACACTGTTGGTGTGAATGCAAGTTGGTGCAGCCACTTTGGGAGACAGTGTAAAGATTCCTTAAGAAATTAAAAATAGAGCTACCCTATGACCCTGCAATTGCACTACTGGGTATTTACCCCAAAGATATAGATGTAGTGAAAAGAAGGGCCATCTGTACCCCAATGTTCATAGCAGCAATGGCCACAGTTGCCAAACTGTGGAAAGAAGGAAGATGACCTTCAATGGACGAATGGATAAGGAAGATATGGTCCATATACACTATGGAGTATTATGTCTCCATCAGAAAGGATGAATACCCAATTTTTGTATAAACATGGGCGGGACTGGAGGAGATTAGGAGATTATGCTGAGTGAAATAAGTCAAGCAGAGAGAGTCAATTATCATATGGTTTCGCTTATTTGTGGAGCATAAGCAATAACATGGAGGACTTTAGGAGAAGGAGAGGAGAAGTAAGTTGGGGGAAATTGGAGGGGGAGATGAACCATGAGAAACTGTGGACCCTGAGAAACAAACTAAGGGTTTTGGAAGGGAGGCGGGTGGGCAGTTGAGTGAGCCTGGTGGTGGGTATTATGGAGGGCACATATTGCATGGAGCACTGGGTGTAGTGCATAAACAATAAATTCTTGAACACTGAAAAAAAAAAAGACCAGCATGGGAGGATAAGCATCAGCATCCAGTCCAAAGAGCAGCATCCCAGGAGGTGAGAGTGCTGTTTATTATTATTGTGTTGGACATAGATTGGTTCTGCCCATTCAAGATCACCTCCCATTTCTTTTGGTAATAGCACACCAATTTTTCTTGGGGAGGCACCCCTTCCTCAATCCCAGTGTGTGGATTGAGTGGTTGGCCTCACCACCTCTAGATCTCATTATGGGTTTGAAATTGAAGCCAGGCCATTGGGATATGCTGTCCCTCAGGCCTAGAGAATGGCTCAAGAATGGGCAAGTGATTTGAAGTGATCCAAATGAGACCATCCATATTTTTGGCTGAAACTATTAGGAATATTCTGCTGGAATTACTGAAAGGATAGGATGTGAATATGGAGCAGTCAACAGCTATCTTGTCCCAACAAAGAGAGAGCTTGGCTGAGAATAGAGCAAGATCCTAGAAAGAGGAGACAAGTTTGAGATTCTAGATGAGATCATCTGAGCACTGAATTCTAGCTATGCCGAAACCTGAGACCCCAATAATCTCTATGTTGTTTAAGCTAGTTTCAGTTGAATTTCTGTTCTCTCCAACTGAAAGAAACAAATTTCACATTTATTTTCATACCATTATGATTATTAGCTTTCATTTATTGCGTGGCTACTATGTTACAGCCTGTACTAAGCACTTTGGTTTAAAAAAAAATAATTAGGGGATGTCTTGATTTGGAGGAACCCTAGAACCATCTTGATGGGCAATTCTTGCCCAGGATTTGTGGGCTCGTGGATATTCCCTGCTTATTTCAGAGCTTTTTAGACTCTGGCTTTTATGCAGAACCTTGAGTGCTATATATTTTTTTCCCCTGGAAAGGGGGTTTATAACTCTTATGCAATCCTCATATGCTTGGTGGCCCTAGATCCTCTTCCTTAAACCACGTAGAATCTTTCCTCTTGTCATAGGAAGATTAGATTACAGCCCTTATTCCTTCACTAAATGAGTTTGGGGATATTGACTTGCTACTTCTCAAAATGCAGCACAAGGATATATGGAACTGAACGTGTGGTTCTCTTGAAGCTTTTACAAATGTAAAAGAAGGTGCCCTAAGTCAATTTCTCTTTTTTGGTGGCTGCTTTGGGCTTTGTCCTGATACCAATCCCCATTCCCAACTTCTCTGAGACTCAGTTTTCTCTCACAAAAAAGGGAGGTTTAAAACTGCTGCCGTGTATGCTTTACAAGGGGATAAGCTGAGGGCACAACAGTAAAAATGCTCTTGGGCATTCACTGGTCTCCTGACCCTGCCTCTGCTTACATTCTTCCTTACAAGGTGTTTGCTGCCTTAGTCTGGGATGTCTGCTTCCTTTCCGTATTCCCAGCAGCATCACTGACATCCCGGCTGGCTTGTGTACACGAGAGCCTCTTCATTACGTTACTCTATATAGTTCTTCTTAACAAACACATTAAGGAAACATTCAGAATGTCTCTTGCAGAGCAAATGAACAAAAATAGATGGGCCATCTGATATGTAGAGAGATCTTCTCTTAGCTGGTGGATTTTATTTCCCCTAACACAAGGCTAAGGCCTCCAGAACCAGTTTGTTCATTAATGTATTTATTCATTCTTTCCATTTGTATGAATATTGAGGAATTACTCTGCGTTCAGCACCTTGCTGAGAGCATGGAGGTGTGAGTGATAAGCAGTGCCACATTCATATTCTCAAGGAGCTCACATTCCAGTGACGAGACAGAGCACCCAAACAAGTAATTGAATTCAGTGCAGTGGGAGAGAAGACAGGTGTTAGAAAAGTATGGTGGAAGGACAAAAGAGGAAAGTGACTAAGTTCTTTGGTGATATGTGGGAAGGCTTCAGAGAGGAGGTGACATCTGATCTAGGTTGTAAAAGATGAAGAAGAATTTGCCAGACAGAAGAGGCAAGAGAGTTCCCCTAGGAATGTGGAGGCTTATCTGCGGACTGTGGGGCTATGAAGACGCAGTCTTGCTGGGCCAGGTGCCTGCGGCACAGTGGGGGTGGACATAGGGACAGCTGGAACCTGGCTGGGCGCTGGCTGCCTAGGAGTGGTCCTGTGTTCTGCAGAGAGTTTCTTTTTTTCCCCCCTAAGCAGCCAAGTGATTAAATGTGTTAAGGGTAAAGAAGGAGGAAACATTGGATGTAGAAGAAAAAAAAAAGGCAGTAAATCCCAACTCAGGCTACACAATAGAATCACCAGGGGACTTTTCGAGAAGACCCATGTCTGACCCCTCTTCATGCCATTCAAATCGCAGCTTCCGGGGGGTAGGGTCTAAGTGTGTTTTGTTTTGCGTATTTAAGTTTCCTAAATGATTCTAATGAGCAGCTCAGGGTTGAGAATTACTACTTTAGGGCTTCTTAGATGCACTCAAATATGCTGAGTACAGATTACAGGACACCAAAGGCTGGAGATTCTGCTTGAATAGGGCTGTAATTTTAGAAACTAAACTTAATTTTAGAATAGTTTTATTTATTTATTTTTAAAATGTCTTTACTGCCTAAAGCCATCTACACTTCTTTTTTTAAGATTTTATTTATTTATTTGACAGATAGAGATCACAAATAGGCAGAGAGGCAGGCAGAGAGAGAGGAGGAAGCAGGCTCCCTGCCAAGCAGAGAGCCCGATGTGGGGCTCGATCCCAGGAGCTGAAGGCAGAGGCTTTAACCCACTGAGCCACCCAGGCGCCCCCCTAGAATAGTTTTAGATTTACAGAAAAATTGCAAAGATGGTACAGAGATTTCCCATATACCCCATGCTCAGTTTTCCCTGTTAATAATATTTTACATTTGTTACAATTAAGGAATTAAAAGTGATATATTCTTATTAGCTGAAGTCCGTACTTTATTCAGATTACTTTATTTCTTAGCTAATGTCCTTTTTCTGTCCTAGGACTCCATCCAGGATATTATATTACATTTAGTTGTCATGTCTCCTTGACTGCTGCAGTTTCTTAGACTTTTCTTGTTTTTGATGAACTTCAGTTTTTAAGAGTACTATTAAGATATTTTTTAGAATATCCCACAACTGAAGTTTGTCTGATGTTTCTCATGATTAGACTATGGTTATGTTTTTTGTTTTTTTTGAAAGCCACAGGTGTATGGTCCTGATCTCATCACAGAGTATCAGGATGCATACTATCAATATGACTTATCACTGTGGATGTTGACCTTGATTGCGTGGCTGACATCATATTTGTTGGGTTTCTCCACTCCGAGTGACTCTTTCACCCCTCTTTTCTATACTGTGCTCCTTAGAAGCTGTACAGCCCACACTTACAGAGTGAAGGTTAAGCTCCACCTCCTCGAGGGCAGAATATCTATGTAAATTACTTGGAATTCTTCTTTATGAGAGGGTTGTCTATGCCTGCCTGCCTGCCTGCCTTCCTTTCCTTGATCCTTACCAAGGAACATATGGCTGTTCACATCACACATTTGGGTAACGTCTAAAACGACTTTATTTATTTTGTTGCCCCTGTGCTTCAGCTTTGGCCACTGGGAGTGCCTTTGGTTGACTCTGTGTCTACTCGACTATCTACATCATTGGTTTTTTTTGTTTTGTTTTTGAGTACGTCCTCACCTTCTGGCACCACAAGCAGCTCACGGCTCATCTGTGTACACCTGCCTATGTTCTAGAATCAGCCATTTCCCCAAGGAGGCTTGTTTTCTTGTATTGGAGAATGATATTAGAAACCAACCAATATCTGAGTGCTAGGTTTCCTCATTGCTGCTCGTTGCTTCTGGGGTGTTGTTGCTTCTAAGAAAACTGTATTTTGTAAATTTTAATGTTTACATCAATTTTATTGAGGTATACTTTACATACTATAAGATGCATCCACATTAAGTGTACATTTTGATGAGTTTGGACACATTTCTAAACCTATACGCTCCCACAAGTAGAATTGCCAACACGCCAACAAATAAAGAGATGGTATGTTGATTTTCACTGAGAGTTTGATTCCTTGGCTTAATGTTTCCATGTTATTGGGGGCATTGATGTGTGATTGCTTCCATATCTCTTTTAGTATCTTTGAGGCCATGATGATCCTTTTCATTCAAAGCACCTGGCATTAGTTCCTGGCTCATACAAATGTTCAATAAATATTTGTTTAATCGGAAAAAAAAAAGGTTGAAAACACTCCCATATTCTTGTGCCACTTCTTGCTCACTCTCCACCCCATCTCCCCCTGCCCCAGGTAACTCCTGCTGTTCTTTCTGTCACTATAGATTACATTTGTTTTTCCTAGAGTTTCATGGAAAGAATCATATAGCGTGTACTTTTGTGTCTGACTTCTTTCTTTTACCATAATGCTTCTGAGATGCTCTAATGCCGCATTTATCAACAGCTCTTCATTTTCATTGCTGAATAATATTCCCTTGTGTAGCTATCCTGGTTTAGTTTATCCATTCACCAGTTAATGGACTTCTGGGCTGTATCCAGTTTGGGACTGCTATTGACACATTTAATTACATTTCTACTAGTGTTTCAGTGATTTTGATGCTGATGGCGTGAAGCACCCTCCCGAGAAGAGTTACAGTGTTATTTTGGAAGAGAGTCCTTTCTGGTCTATCTCATCACTCTTGTGTAATGTGTTTAGGCTAGCGTGGATCCTTAAACCCTGACCCCAAACAGAGAAGATGTAGCCTTTGTCTACTGTTAACTCCACTGATTTAGGTGATTTCATCAGACATTTCCCTTGGTCTGAAGCTCTCTATGCTACAATGTTTCTTAGCTCTTGAAAGTGGTCTTATGTCCTTCTAGTTTCTTTAACTCTCTCTGTGCCTGAGACTCTGCCTCTAAATTCTCCAACCAGCCTGAGGATTTCCTTTGTATTTTTCTTTTTTCCCTCCTCTTCTCTGTGAAAGAAATCATGTCAAGCTAAAGTTATATTTTTCTTTTTCTCAAACAGTGGGCATATACTCCCCTTTTGTGGCTCACGTTTTATTACTAAACTCAGTGGAAAAATAAAACACATTTACTTGTCAATGTTAAAGAACAGGAATTTACAGGAGCAACAGAATATGATTGAATTCTCATCTTATTCCTCATTCATCTCCTCTTCTCATTTTAGCTTCTCTTTTCTCTCCACAATCCCTTACTACTTCTACAGGTTAATACTGTATCAGCTATGATAAAGCATAACCCCCGAATTTCAGTTTATTTCTCACTCCTGTCAAACTCCGGTGCACGTTTTCTGGTTGAGCAACCTTTTCCTAAGTGGTGATTCCAGGGCTCAAGCTCCTTCTGTCTCATGATTCTGCTATCTTCACTAGGTGACTCATAAGTTGCCACAGGGGTCCTTTGCATTCAGGACTACCACAAAGAGACAAAAGCCTGGATAGCATCTCGTGCTGGAAGTTCTTGTGGGCCAGGCGGGAAGCAGCTCATACCACATCTGCCCAAGACTTAGTCCTGTGGCCACACATAGCTGCAAAGAAGGCTCTGTGCCCAAGAGAAAAAGGAAATCCTGGCCACAATCGTGGTGATGCTTCTGTCCTTCTGTTCTTAGCCTTAGGGCTTTCACTAAGCATTGTGCAACCCAGGGCAGGGGAGTTGAGCATTTTCATGAGTCCTCTGTCAGCCCTCAGGGTCAGCCTTTGCTTTTGGGTTCCTTGGGAGAAAATTCAGGGGGGGGAAATGTTACTGCAAAGTAAGTTTCACAGTAGTAAAAATCTTGTCTCCTTCATCCTGTCTTGCATTCCGGGTACATAGCATAGTTCCTGGTATTGCGTGGGTGCTCAATAAATATTTACTGAATGGATTTTATAAGATGAATTTATGAGTTAAATTTTATCTTGGCTGGGTGCCCCGGAGTGTGTTCAGGCTACCAGCAGGTGGCAGTGTGGTTTGACGTGTGCTCGTAGGAGCTGGGAGGTGAACGGTCTGCCCGGCCCTGCGTGGGCTGGATCCCAAGTGCCATATCTGGGGTGGGTATGGGGTCAGTGCAGTAGAGTAAGAATTACTGGGCATTTACCATGTGCTGGGGCTACACCAAGAACTGTGCTATACTGACCCTGTTAATTCTCCTGACAACCCTATGCAGTTGGATGTGCTGCTTTCCTTATTTTGTAGGTGGGGGCACTGACTCATGGAGTAGTTAACTTATCAAAGATCATGTAACTTGAAAGGAGCAGACTCAGGTTTTGGACCCAGGCAGTCTGATTTGGGAGCCCATGCTCTTCACCATGATGCCAGACTGTCAAGAAGGCAGCTAGGTCTGAGGGATCAAGGAAATTTCTGACCTTGGGGAGGAGCTGGTCAATGTGCAGGTCAAGGGAGACTTTGGGGGCATTAAAGGCCAAGCAGGGTGCTGGGAAGTACAGAGTTAGGGGCCCGACCTTTGTCAGACCCCTTCTTACTGGGAGTGGTGAGGCAGTGGGGCCCTGGAGGTAGAGCAGAACCTCTGGGCTGGTTTGGTACCAACTACTACAAGGAAGAGTGGATGCCAGGCAGGGACAGACTCACAGGTCTGTGTGTGGGGACAGCCGCAAAAGACCAGAGTTGGGAACATGCTAGAAGTTATAAAGAGGGGATTTCAGCTCTATGGAAGGGTTGACTCACGGTTTCCAAACTATATCTGGGAGAACTCTGAGCTTTTAGGAGACACTTGGGTAGCCTGTGGTACTGATGGGGAGAGAAAGTGGGCAGGGTCCTGGGCCCTTCTCTCAGTATCAGGCGATGAAAGGCTGCATGTACCTCTTTTATGTATTGGGATTCCCATTAGGAATTTGTTTAGGTTTTTTTCTCCTTCCTTCCTTCCTTCCTTCTTTCCTCCTTTCTATCTTTCTTTCTTTCTTTTTTTAATAAGTCTCTGCTTTGGAAACTATCCAGCTAAATGGCTTCTGGAGTCCTCCTTTGGATGTCTGAAGTGGAAACGGTATTAGAAGCCCCGCTGACATGAAGATGGAGTATGTTCTGTGGGCTGACCGGAGAGTCCACTTAGATAGCTTACAATGAGGCCTTTGCATCTGCTCTCTCTACCCCTACCACCTGCCCTGTCCCACACTCCTCCTCAGACCTCATGTGGAGGAGAAATGGCCTTGATGGGCCCAGAAGGAAAAGTGAACAGCAGCTCAGGAAACTTCTGGTTTGGACCATGCCGTCTTGTTTCCATCCCAGCCCGAGCCCTGCACAGGCCCAGCTCAAGAGCATACCCAGCTTATTATCTGAAAGAAATGGTCCAAGTGGTGGCCTGCGGAGAGTGAGGAGGAAAAGGAGAAATAGTAACATTGATTTATTTGGGACAGAAAGATCCACAGACTGGGGAAACAGGGAGAGAGCGATCATAAAGCTGGCTCAGTTCTGCAACCTGCGGGGGGCAGAGACCATCCCAGTGCATGGTAGAGAAGGCAGATGAGGTGGACAAAGAGAGAGTGGTCCCTTCCTCCTCATCACAGAACAATAAAGCTGGAAGTCAAGGATAAAATAGATGGGCTCAGAGCCCCTAGGACCTCGGCTAACGGCAGGCCTGGCATCCACCTCGTGAAAGGCGGCCTGCGTTTGTATCGATGTGCTCGCTGCAGCCGTGCTCCCCAGGAGCTGTTTGATAACAAAAGCTTGGAATGGCAGACAGGCTTTTCTTTCCACGTCAGCCCTACCACTCAGCTAGCTGTCAGCTCAGCCAGTCCCAAGAGGCCACCTTGCCCGCTTCTTCTGTGGGGCTACTGGGACCTCAAAGGGTGGAGCTTGCCATTTGGATGACTTCTGGTTTGCTTCTGTCTCTGGGATGAGGGTCTCCTTAGGACAGCTCTAGGACTCTGCAGGCCCAGTCTGTGGGGTGTGAGAGGTCAAATGAAGGAGACTCCCCATAACCAGGTCCATCTGGGGACTCAGGGACCCCACGGCCCATTTCGTCACATACCAATTCTGCAAATTGCTGCAAATCAGATAAAGGAGAGGCACTTTTATTTTATTTTTTCTTTAAGAGTTGGAGAGGGTTTTACTGTATAAATTGAAACATCTCCCCAGGTGGTACTTTCTGTGAGGCTGAAGGACAAGCAAGAATTGCAGGAACTTTGTTCCCCAATGGTTCAGAGATGCAGTAGGTGGTGGCTAAACAGCACGCACTTGGGAGAGTTGAAAATATTTTGCGCTGAAAATCTTGTGCCTGGAGATTTGTGTCTGAACCACATCTAGTGACCTGGCCAAAAAGTTGATACCCACATCTGGGCTGTTCTGTCCCATGGGATTCAGGCCCTGGGAGCAACATGACTAAAATGCATGTGGGGAATACCGAGTCCCAGGGTCTGTTCTTGGTTCTGGATTAGCATTGTGTGCTAGGGCACAGTTGTTTCTCCTAATCCTGAAACCCTGGGGAGCCCTCATCATCCTTCCCAGGTGTTTATTGGTCATTTTTTAGTTTGATGGGGGTTGGGAGATGCACATGCAGTCTAGAGGTAGTGGTTAAGGGCCGCAAGAACACCTGGATTCCTAGCCCACCTCTAGCTTTTGAGCTGTATAACCTTGGACATGTCCCTTAACTGTTACAGACCTAGGTCTACTTACCTGTCAAGAGTGAACAACAATGGCCATACACTGGATATTTTGCATTTGTCCTGCCGGATTCATTCTCCACCCTTCTCCATCCTCCTTTGTGCTGAGGAGGTTGACTTACATGGGCTGCATCAGTGGGCTTCCTTGTCCTGTGGAGTCTGAATTGTTCATCCAGTGGGAGTTCCCAGCAGGAAATTGGAGAAAGGGAAGAGAATGAGATTGGAGGATTTATTCCACCAGCTCCCTTCTCCCTGGGTCACTATGAGTTGGTTTCATCCCCTTTCCTAGCTATGGTTACTTCCTCTGGCTGCTGGTACCTACTCCTCTGCTTGCCAGTTCTTTCAGACCCAGGGAAGCGATGGTTATCTGCAGCTGCCATACCAGTGCTTTCTGGTCCCCAGGATACTGCCTACACCTTTGCAAATGGTCTTTTATTAAGCTCTCCTCAGTTTCCTCACTTGAATGCACCGTCTGTACTGATGTTCGTTCAGTCGCACAAGACGGAAGGGTGTGGCCGGACAACCATTCCCACTTTGTAGGCTTGGAACGTTTCTGTCACCCAGAGGTATCCCTCAGGCCTGTCTGAAGTTGCTCCCTCTTTCTCCTCAGCTCCCCAGCCCCGGGCAAGCACTGAGCAGCTTTCTCTATCTGTAGATTTTCCTGTTCCAGACATTTCATATAAATGGAGTTATAGAGTATGTGGCCTTTTGTGTCTGTCTTCTTTCACTCTCATGTTTTCAAGCTTCCTGCATGGTGTGACATGCTCTCAGTACTCCATTCCTTTTTATTACTGAGTAATACCCCATGGTATGGATATACCACATTTTATGTATCTAGCTCCTATGGACGCACATTTGGATTCTTCTCATTTTTTGGTTATTGCGACTAATGCTGCTGCGAACAGTTGCATGTATCATATAGGTTATTCATTTGTTGATTATTGCTGTTGACTTGTGTGTGTCATTAGAATTTAAGCTTGGTGAAAGCCAAGTTTGTTCTATATCATATATAACAATATATCACTACATAGACGATTAGTATATATATACGATGAGTACACATATTCTGTATGTATCATGTGTATAGATACAATGTATCATATATACATATACATACACACGCATACATAGGACTAACTGTGTTTGGCATTTTGTGGTTTGGAAATCCACATTGGTAGAGAATTCTTCTCAAGTGTATCCTGGAAGCTGTTCCTCATCATCGCTCGAGGGGTGGGGCCAGGGAACCTGCATTTTAGCAAGCTTTCCAGGTAATTCTCCCTGATGTTGGAGAAGCCCCAAGCCTTCCTTCTGCCTCTTGGACAAACCTTGGGTGTGGGTGGTGAAATGAGGGAGAGTCCTTCATTTGTTCCTGCCCAAACATTTTACTTTTTCCACTTTGTTTTTGAGAAAAATGGGATTACCTTCCTCCCCCACTGATGGTGCCATGTGGGACCTCTCTGTCTGGGTCAGGTTGAGGCTAAAGCACCTGAAATTAATTCCAGTTTTCTTCTTTTGCTCTGTGTGCCAGCTCTCTCACAACTCATCTGTGAGGTACAGATTTTCCTTTGTTATCGGAGATGCTGGACAATTGAAGAAGCAAATAAGGAGGGAAGCCCAGAGCTTTAGATGTGGCCATAGGGAGCCATAGAGCCTTGGGGAGGGTAAGCAGGGTTGGGCGGGTGAGGACCAGCAGTCTGCATTAGCAGGAAGGGGCTAACAGGTACCCCTGTAGAGGCACTGAAAGGCAGCGCCCCCGTATTTCAATGCACAGGCAGGCTTGCAACTCTCTCTTGTCTTGTATTGAACCCTACGCTGCTAGCTCGCTTTTCCACTGTGCAGAGATGTACATGGTTGTCTTTTGTGGAAGAAGTTGCTGCTGGTTTTTAGAGGAAAGGTTTGCTCTTTACTTTGATCTGACTTCTGAAAGAATAAGGCATATTATTTTTTACAGCAAAGGAGACTTCTAAGAACTTTGAGTATTTAAATTTGAAGTCTCCCCTCAGCATGCGAAGGCAATATTAGTGTCAGTTAGGTGTAACAGATGAATAGTTAATGTAACAAGAGAAAAAAATCTGAAAAAGATCCATATCCAAATGAAAATGCATGTTTGAGCTAAACTACTGCCTTTTTCTGCTTATTTTTTATTTGATAATGAGCATTAACTACATATGGGCACTGAGAGGGTCTCTGGGTTAAATAAGGCATATGTCTACCTGATAATGCCTCTGAATCCAACACAGTGCTTAGCCCTTTTCTCTCCCTCATGATCCTGAAATAGGATGAGGAAGAATGGCACGTATCTGTGTATTATACAAAGTAGAATAAAGGCCATTTCCCCTTTTATGGCCCATATTGTGTGTCCTCCTCTATTAGCACTTAGAGCACACTGTAATACACATTTCTTAGAATGTATAAGCTATTTTCTGGGTACCTTACTCTGTGCCAGGCACTGTGTTAAACCCTTCATGTGGGGGCACCTGGTGGCTCAGTAGGTTAACCATCTGACTCTTGGTCTCGTCTCAGGTCGTGATCTCTGGGTGGTGATGTCTGGGTCGTGATATCCGAGTCATGAGATGGAGCCCCACATCAGGCTCTGTGCTCAGTGCAGAATCTGCTTAGGACTCTCCCTGCCCCTTCCCCTGCTCCCTCCTCCCTCCCTTTTTGTCTCTCAAATAAATAAATAAATATTTTTTAAAAAGATATTACATGTGACACTAACCACACTCCTATGAAGTAGGAACTACCATTCCTCCTGTTTTGTTTTGTTTTCCCTCCTGTTTTACAGAGGAGGCAGCTGAGGCAGAGAGAAGGATGCCCCCTGTCCAAGGTCATGCACATAGCACATGGCTGAACTGACAGGGGCTGCTTGGGGCTGACTCCAAATCTGACTCCCTTAACTGGTCACTTGATCCCAGCAGTTCTCAAACTGTGGTCCACGGAATTGGGGTTTGGGAGAGGATTCCCTGAGACCCTTTCAGAAACAGTCAACGAAGTCAACATTTTTTTCATAATATTATCAATTCATAATTTGTCTTGATATTTGCCCTGTTGGATAAAAGCAGTGGTGACTAAAAATGTAGGCAGCTGAACATGAATCAAAGCAATGTTACCAAATTGCACTACAAATCATTGAATTCTTCCCTGCCATATACAGCTAAAAATTCATTATTTAATGTTTTATATTATGTAATGGCATATTTCACCATGAGGAAGAGCTGCATTAACTCCTTGATCTGGTACTTTCCAAATAACCAACCCATGATATAACAAAATCATGCATGGATAGAGATCTGCTTAAAGTTTATTTTTGTGGTTTTTTAAAAAAAATTATTTATTTATTTATTTGACAGACAGAGATCACAAGTAGGCAGAGAGGCAGGCAGAGAGAGGAAGGGAAGCAGGCTCTCTGTTGAGCAGAGAGCCCAATGAGGGGCTCAATCCCAGGACCCTGAGATCATGACCCGAGCTGAAGGCAGAGGTTTTAACTCACTGAGCTACCCAGGTGCCCCTATTTTCATGTTTTTATTGGAATTAATATTTAAAAAATTTCTTAGTCTAAATTTCTAAAATGGCAAATACTGATAGATACAGTCCTCATAAACAAATTCTTATTTTTGGGTCGCTAATATTCCTTAAAGCTAGAGGGATCTGGAGAATGAAACATTTGTGATGTACTGCCATGGGCAGCTGGGAGCCATGGGAGGTTCTTGAGCTGGAGAATGATATTGGTTATATCTCTTGGAGTAACAAAATTCTGTGCCCTTTTTTGTCACAAGAAATTTCTCTGAAAATCTCCACCATTGACATGGTCATGGGCATACGTTTAGCCAGTGAACTGGGTCAGATGAATTCAGTTTTGTGGACGCAGACCGGAAGCTCTGGATCTGTGAGAATGGCCCTGTGGGTAGCACTTAGAAACTGATGGTCCGCTCTGTACACAACATTATTTGTTTTTCCAAGAGCTATAGGATCTGAATATCTGGTCCCCAAACAGTTTGGACTAAACTGGAGAGAGCTATCACACCTGTGGGGGCTTCATTTTTTGGGTGTGCGCTGACCATGTGTAACCAGCCAAAAAAGGACCGTAGTCCCATGTATAAGCTTGCACTGGAGAGGTTCATTTTGGACCAGCTGACCTCATGTAAGAGGGAGGGTCCTATAAGTCAAATGTTCTAGTGAGACAGGAAAACCCCCTCTCCCCGCCTCCCTGAGATGTTGGCTAAGACGAGGAAATTTTGGGGCGTTGGACTTGTCAAAAGTAGCACGGATCTAAAGCTAGCTGCTGCTGAGTGTCCCAAGCGCTGGTGTTACTCGGTGCTCATCTTCTGCAGAAGTTGTGCTAGACTTTTTTTTAGGTATTATCTCATCTAGCCTCCTCAATAACCCCATCGGTTAAGTATTATTACTATCTCCATCTTACAGACGAGAAAACTGAGGCCTCAGGAGCCAGTTTGCCTCCAGTGTTGCTCTTCTCCAAAGCCCCCAGTTCTTAACTGATTTGTTGCCATTTCTCCCCTTAAGTGAAACGAGAAGATCAGTTAGCTGGATGGCAGCTGGAAATCATTGTAAGAATAAAAGAAAGTGGGCACAAGGCGTAGGGCAGAAATGAGGACACTAGAAGGGACTGGCACGGATCGGGAGGGGAGGGGGCAGCTGTGTTTGTTCTTGCTGCTGCCACAGTGCCTGTGAGCTGAGTGCCTTATGCCCCACAGGGAGATACTAACTGACGCCAGTCCCACACGTGGCCAGCTGCTCTTCAAGAAGGAGTATCACTCTGGGGAAACCAGACATTATCAACACCCTGATTTTCAGGTAGTCAGAAGTTTGGAGGCCCGGCAATGGGCTGGAAGACTCCAGGCATAGTGCTGAGAAGCGGGTGGGACAGCACCTTCCAGCTGGGAAACATCCACAGAAGACTGTGGGATATGGCAGAAGCAGAAGCAGCGGTAGAAAAGGACTTGAGTCCTAGCTCTGCTCCAAGGGCTCAGCGTTGCTCTCTGCCCCAGAGTCCTCAGGTCTAAAATGCAGACAGTCATACAACCTTGGAGGACTGTCAGGAGAGTCAAGGGGGACAACGGGTAGCAAATCACACCAAGAACTCAAATCCTTCTTCTCTCCCTCCCCCATGAGGTGCCAGGTGAGCTAATTCTGTTTGAGCCCGTCTCCACCATCCCTGCTTTCTTTAGATTATATATAAGATAAAACTTTTTTTTCCCCTAGTCTTTTAAAGACACCATTTCGGGGTTTTAGGATATCATTTGGGAACCAGATTGCCTGGGCTCACCTCGTCCTTGGTAGCTACTTGGTTTTAGGCAATCCACTTCACTCTCCTGGCCTTGCCCGTAGAACGAAAGCATCCACCTGTGGGGTTGCTGTGAGGACGGCATGGCAGGAAACAGGTAGAGCCCAGGGCTGGACACACTCTCTGAGCTCAGTAACTCTTCTTTATTCTCATTGTGGCTGATACTTGGTAAGTGTTGTTCTGGGCACTTTCTAGATGCCAAATTGTTTTTTTTTTTTTTTTAAAGATTTTATTTATTTGTCAGAGAGAGTGAGCACAGGCAGACAGAGTGGCAGGCAGAGGCATAGGGAGAAGCAGGCTCACCTCCGTGCAAGGAGCCCGATGTGGGACTCGATCCCAGGACGCTGGGATCATGACCTGAGCTGAAGGCAGCCACTCAACCAACTGAGCCACCCAGGCGTCCCTAGATGCCAAATTGTCGAGCCTTTGCGATGGTTCCGTGGGACGGGCACCATGATGCCCACTTCACAGATGGGAAAGCCGGTCTAAGGGAATCAGGCTGCAGATGTAGATCTGCAGAGTTTCTCTTCTGGGTTTTGAGTTTCCTGAGTTTCTGAGTTTTCTGGTTCCTGAGTTTTCTCTTCTCTCTTCTCCACCACACCACACTGCGGGCTCCCTCTTTTGTTTTACTCAGTGCTGTTACCCGCATGGCTGTGGCCCCAGTAACTTGAGAGCCAGAGTGCGGTGCTCTTTATTTTCCCATTTATAACCCACCTCACAGCATTGAAGACCCAACAAGATTCTGCAAAACTTGGAAGCACTCTTCAAAATATTTGTTTTTTATTTATGTAGGCCCCCATCAAGTTCCAGAAAGGGATTTAAAGTAGCCTATTAGTTGTCATTAGAGTGATCATGATTAATGATTATAATAACAAGACAGGCGTAATTGGTTCAAATTGTGCCTTTTGAAATGGCCTCCATGGAGGCCAAGTGGTGGGGAGGGAAACGGCAGCCTCTGCCTCAGGGAGCTGAAAAGATGGGCCTAATTGGTTAAAAGCAGCTTTGCTAATAGCTTTGGCAAGAGCCTGAGAGAAAGCTTTGGTATGATTATACATGAACCGGGGTCCCTCAAAGGCCTGTGATTTCAGGCTAGATCTATTCCTCAAAACACAAGCAGAAACGAGAACAGATGTTCAGCTACTTGACAGAGATTTAATAAGACACTTAGAAAAATTACCGTGTTCACTTTGCCCCTCCTGACCTCTGGGTTGGAAGCTGGAAGAAGGCCCGTTTCAGGTGGCTGATATTCTGAGCTGGAACCTAATGGGGCACGTGCTATATGTGGTTTTCCATTTCTTTGAGATCCTGCTGTTTTCTGCCCCTCCCCCCCCCCCCCCAAAGGATTCTCGGTGGTCAGAGGAGGAAAGGTAACAGGACAGGAGGAGACTCGATTTTGAGCAACACATGTGCCTTAAATTTCGGTTGAGGGTAGGCAGGCTGTGACTGAGTTATTGAAATATTCTACTTGGGGTGCAAAGGAGTAATGTCAAGCCAGCTCTTAGCTCGGTGGTAAATCTCCGTGACATGAGCTGAAACACTCAGGAGGGAGAGAAGCCCAAAGATAAGATTTTTCTGAAAAGAAATCCCCCCTTGTAAATGGTGTTAATCATGTCCCAGAGACCGGCAGCTAGAGTGTTCCATGGGACTCTGCTCTGGTCAGGGGGAGGCCAGGGAGGCTTGTCAGGGCCCACCAGTAGCTGTAGGAGGTTGAGACTGAGCACTCAGGAACTGAGCCTCAGGAACTGAGCACTCAGGAACTGAGCACTCGGGAACTGAGCCTCAGTTTCCTCAGTTAGAAACTCACACATCCAAGGGCAAAGACACGGGCAGAGCTTATAGGGAGTCCAAGGTGAAGGTGGGCAGGGGAGCTTGTGTGTTTCCAATGATGCATGGAATGTTGACCAGTGGTCAAGGTGCTCTGGGCTAAGTCATGCAAGTCCATACAGACCTGCCCCACTGTGGGCCAGGTACTGAGCTAATTGTGGGGAATTCATAGTGGAGCATGGAAGTACAGTCTGTATTCTCCTAGAGCTTGCAGTTCAGAGGAGGAGATATTTTAGAGAGGTTCTTCAAAAAACCAACTGAAGATATAAAAACAGATTGTGCTAATTGCTGAGAAAGACCAGCATAGGGAGCAGCTATGAGGAGCCAACTGTAATGGGGCCACTGAGCTAGTTGGGAGGAGGGGCAGGCCAAGGAAAGGTTGCCTGAAGAAGGGGCCTTTGAACCGCATGCTAAAAGAGGAGAAGGACTTGACCAGATGTCGGATGGGATGGAGAGGAGGGAGATGGGCGGGAGCGCATGGGTTGATCTGGTGTGAGTGTCGGCATCTTTGAGTGCAGCCTGCTGTTCCTACATGTCCATGGCAGGAGGGGTTGCCTTCTCTCCAGCCCCCATAAGGATAACACATCGATCTGCTCTAGTTCTCAGATGTGTATGTTGGTCCACAAAGTGGGGTTTTTTTTTTTTTTTTTGGAAGAGTTGCCACCATTTAATCTTTAGATAAGACACATACAATTTTGGAGTTCCAGTTTCTCTTGCAAAATCAAAAGATCTGGCAACACTGGCCTTCATCTCTTCATGACGACCCCCAAGAGGAGTTGCGTAGCAGTTTTTGAGTGCCACACACAGAGACCCCCATAGCCCCCTTCTCTCTGTATGCTTCCTTCCTCGCCCCTGCAGGCACTGGAGTTTGAGACCCTGACCTGGGCTCTACTGAATATGGTCAAATGGGAGAGAACAGACCACTTTGGTTCCCTGGAGGAGATCGTTTCAAATTAAAGTCCTGACCCGCAATTAGGAAGATTTCTTTTTAACCTTCCTTCTTCAGGAAAGATATCCATCTCTCGATGGAAGAATTCTCTTCCAAAGGGGGCACACCTGGAAGGCCCTTAGGTGGGTTTCCTTTATATTTCCCTTTCTCCTTTCCATAAAAAAAATAGTAATGAAACCCTTTGGGCAGAGAATATCTTATGCGAAATCCCTGTGATCAAAGCGACTTTGCTCAAACTGAGTTTGGTGTGTCCACCCTGGAACACTGGCTGCTTGGCATTCTCTTGTTCTCCCCAGGGTGGCTCTGGGGCATCTGTAGGGGAACCCAGGGTTCCTCAGAATACAGCTGAGAGCCTCTCCCTAGAGTGCTAAGGGAGAGGGTGCTGCCTGTTGGAGAAATGGGGTAGAGCTAAAAAAAAAATACAACACAAAAGTGCTGTTGGTTCCTCAGTTTGTAATTTGGGGCCAGTCTGAAGTTGCATGACATGCAAAAGGCAAATCTAGGTGTCTACTCTCCTGTCCCCCCATCCCCAGACCGCCACTAGCAGGGATTTCCAGACAGCTCAAGTAGCAGCTGGCAAGCATTAGAGTCACCCCTGCAAGTGTGCAAGGTCTCTGTTTTGTGACATTGTGACTTGGAGGAAGTCTGGAGCTGTGCCCTACTCACGAGTGAGCGACTTCCTGTGGCACGCAGCAGGGAAGAGCAGTCCTGTCCTGGTGTGGCGTTGAGAGGGCGGCCGCTCTCCTGTACCTGGGAGGTGTGGGAACACAGACGTCTGGGGCTGGAGCACTGAGCACACTCTGCAGGAACTGCCCAGAGCATTCCCAGGGATGAGAGGGAGGCTTCGGAGCTTCCCCAGCTTAGCCTAGCAGCTTAGCTGTCACATTATTTTAGATGCTTGTCACTGAGGCATCGCTGTCTGCAACCTTGACATGCACCATTTCAGATTCATTTTCCAAAATTGCTTTGAAAGCCCAGGGCCCGTCCCATCCATTAGTGGAACTCCTTTGTGACAGGTGCTAGGGGCAATGGAGGTGGCAGAAAACTCCACGTGCACTGCTGATTCACAGGAGATGCATGGAGAAAGACACAGCCTGGCTGGGATAAAGCCCCCACGGAGGTTTGCAGGTGGTTTCCTCAGAGGAGGAGGCAGCATGCTTCTGCGGGGCTGCACGGCCTCTGCCTGCAGAAGCCGCTCCGTGGTGGGTGCATTGGCACACTCTCATCAGGGCCAGCTTCCTTCGACCTGATGCTTCACCTGGCCACACTCTGCACTCTTAGGCAAGCTGCGAAGACTCTCCGGGTTTCTCTCTCCTCATCTCTATAAAGAAATAATAAAATCCATCTCCCAACCTCGTCTATATAATAGAAATCATATTACCTGCCTCCCAATCTCATTTGTTTAATAGAAACCATATACCCACCTCTCTATCAGCTGTATAATAGAAATAATTATACCCCGAATACCCAGTTTTGTTGTAAGGGTTAGAAATAATACACCTAAAATGCCAAGCGGTGTACTTAATGTACAATAGGCACAGGCACGCTTAGCTTTCTGGAGGCTGGAAGCTTCCCATGGTTGAGCCTGCAGGTATGTTTAAAAAAATGAAGAAATTTCGAAGTGGTTACAAAAATGCTGCATTTTAAATGTTTACTTTGAACAGATGAATGCTCTTAATAAACATACAAGAATAGAAGGACTGTGTAAGTAGCCTCATTCAGGGTGACCTCAAAAGTGTAAATCACACTCTTAGAGAGGTAGGGTGTGGGCCAAATGCACCATCCCCCATGCCCATTATGGGCCTAAGTAAGCCCTTAATAGATGATACTCATTATAGCTTGATATACTGATATTACATCTATCCCTTGAGATTTTAAACAATGTTTTCACCTCCATCTGCTTATAAATCAGCTGAGTCTTTCTCAGCATTGAAACGGTTTGCGATGGGCCAGTGAGCTGTGCTGGGGGAAGCTGGGATGGGCGGCCTCCAGCTTCTGAGCTTTTGGCAGTTGCTGAGAGCTACTGTGCTCCAAATGGGACCCACATGTGTAGCTCTGGAGTTTCTCTGTGCCTAGTGTGGCAGGTTGACCCACAGACCAGATTCAGTTTGTGCTCTAGAGGATGGGATAACTTGGGGTAAGGAAATCCTTGCTGGCTACAAAACGGTGCAGGCTGGGTGGGGTCACACTGAGAGTCTTTCCGCTGTTGCCTTGGCAGCAGGGCAGCTCCCACAGGGACATCCCGCTAGATTTCAGTCGATGGCCTTGTTAAAACAGCCTTCTCCTTGCCTGGGCCAGTAACCCCATACTTTGCCATTGGTGAATATGTCCGTGCCTTATTGAGCAGAAAGGACTTCCATTCGTGGATTTTGCTGAGATGGAATATTCAGATCTCCAAGTGCTAACCCCAGGGAGGAGTCAATGTCTTATCACAGACCCAGGAGATCATAAAAGCACCTCCTTCTTCGTACGCAATGACAGGAAGCTGTTCTGATCCAGGTTGGAGAAGACAAGTGTTCCAAAGTAACTGGGCTACCCTGACTTGTGAGTTCTCAGACCTTCTAAAGTTTGGGTATCAACCCTCATTGCCAGAGGCTAGTGATAGTACTTAGGAACTAAAGGTAAGAATCATAGTTTGGCCAATATTTGAATCCTCATGAGGACAACAGGGATGGGGTATTTTAAAATGTGGGCCTCTTGAGAGAGACCGGGACCCATGATCCCAACATGGAGAAGTGAGTGCTCAGAGCCTGTCTATCTGTCTATCTGAAATCTGGACTACCAGCCAAGAGAATACTTTTGGGGAGTTAATTTTGGGACCACTCAAGACTTAGTAATCACTCCTTGGACACATCTAGAATTTACTGTTATAATCAAATGGAACTTACTACAAAGTTAATTTGAGATTATACTTAGTGATATGCTTTATTATTGTTGTAGGGAGTGGTAATTAGGAGTAAAATGGGAAACAATTCCCCTAAAGATTGTGCTTAGCATTGATTATGCAGACAACCTAAGCTTTTCTGTTGCACCTTGTTGCTTCTTCCTTCTCACTAAATAGCATTAATTTTGTCTCTTCCCATGCTCTGAAACACAGATTCTAGTTCTAATTCCATGCCCAGGCTCCCTTGCCCTGTCACTCCCTACCAGTGGCTCTGGATTTACCATCAGAATACCACTTTTGCTGTCCATCTGGCCTGACCTCTTCCAGGTTTCCTACTTCTAGAATCCTTGAATTTCTCCTCTCTGCCCCTTGCCTGCTCTGGGTGGCAGATGGAACACAGAAGGCTTCCAGGCAGAGACAGCTAGTGATCCTGGTGTTGGTAAGGGGTGAGAGGTGTCCTGGAATCAAGTCTGGGAGAGGGGAGGCCAGATTAGGGGAGGCAGAGCAGCAGCCATCAGCTGAGGGCTTACTGCAGAAAATATCAGAGCATAGGATCTTTACTGTGTCATCTGAAGTCCAGGCCAATTAGGGATACAGAATCAGCTAAGAGGCAAAAAGAACAGTCCTATCTTCCTTTGTCTGCAGACCTCTTCACTTCTTATTTCTGATGGCCTATAATTCCTAGCTGGAGACAGACATTTCACTGAACACTAAGGGAACTCAAGCTTATGCTATAAAACTGAGATTGTCAGGAGCCTGGGTGGCTTAGTGAGTTAAGCCTCTGCCTTTGGCTCAGGTCATGATCTCAGGGTCCTGGGATCGAGCCCTGCATTGGGCTCTCTGCTAGGCGGGGAGCCTGCTTCCCCTCCATCTGCTTGCCTCTCTGCCTGCTTGTGATCTCTCTCTGTCAAATAAATAAATAAAATCTTAAAACAACAACAACAACAAAACAAAACAAAACTGAGGTTGTCCACATGCTGACGTGAAGCGCTTCAGGCTTCAGGCTAATTGCCACATTAGATCCTTGTGCTTTTGAGTCAAGGTAGGGGCAAGAGAGCAGAGGAATGCTGAGTGTCTGGAGGGGTAGGGGTGCAGGATGCTGAGTGGAGGGTGACTCAGAGGGAAGAGGCCTGAAGGTAGTGAAGATGGAAGGCTGAAGTCTGCAGAATTTATCCCAAGAGGATGCCAGTGTGCTGTGTCTGCCTTGTCTAGTCTCACCACTGAGGAATTATAGCTGAGACTAAGTCCCTGAGCTGCCGTCAGGCTCTCCAGGGCTACCGTGTCTTTCTGGAAAGTTGCAAGTCAGAGTTCTGGCCCCTTCCATCTGACATGGATAGTGAAAATGTTTGGTTGTGGAGTGGGTGGAGGGGGATGGCATGATTCCTTCACCTTAGAGGTAAAAAGCAACTCTCAGATGAACACCGCTCCACTCTATCCCTTAAATCTGTCTCCTGCTTGAGCTCTGAAAATGTGAATGAGATCACACCATACCTGGATAAGAACCATCTGATGGTTTCCCAGTGCTGTTAAAATCAAATCCTAACTCCTTCTTTCAAAATGGTGTCTGATCTGGTCTTTGCTTCTCTTTTGATATCATCTCCTCTTCCTCCCTTCATTTGTCCATGCATCTGTTCTTCCTTCTACTCATCCATCCATCCATCCATCCATCCACCCACCCATCAACCCATC
>ML108772.1:75601-105688 GCA_003697995.1 Taxidea taxus jeffersonii | reverse complement strand
AAAAAAAAAACTAAAAAAAACCTGTTTTATAGCATGTAAGAAATCCCATTGTAACTAATGCACTTCATTTTTCAAAAAAAATAACGTGTTTGTTATCATGCTTTGGGCAATCATTAGTAATCATATCCCATTCCAGCCCACAGCTCCAGAGTCCCCACCTGTTACCCACCACTCTTGACAGAAGACGTGTGCTGAGTTGTACTGTATTAAAAATGTAGCTACATTTTAAGCTAATATTTAGAGTTTTTTTTAATGTTCTAGGAATCATAAGGAATCTCTTACATGCATCATCTAATCTTTGAGTAAATCTAACAATTGCTTCTAAAGTTAACCTTATGATTTACTACATATTACTTTTAATTTTACTTTTTAAAATTTATGTATTAATTATGATAATTTTATATTCTTAAGGTCCTAGCTGATCTGTTCTCTCAATAAAACCTCATCAATTAAAATATCCATTGATTTACTTGACATTTAATTAATATAAATAAGAGTTAATTAAGCCTCATTAATTCATGCAAACTTATTGATCTACTTAGAGCAAATAGTAAGCCACCAAACAGAGGGTCTTTCGATGCTGATCTAATGATAAGTAGGCCAGACCTGGATCTCCCAGGCTTAAAGGGTCAGCATGCTTCCTGCATCTCTGCTCTGTTACTCGGGGTCACGTTAGTCCTCATCATAGACTTGATCCAGCCTCTGTTAGGCAGGTGCACAGAGGAATCCACGCCTACTTAATGAGCACGTTCATGAAGTGACAGAGCTGGGAAGTCACCTGCTCCAGTCTCAGCAACCCCACTCCCTTCAGACAGTCTGCTAAGTGCCATGCGGCCGATCCATCCCTGGGGGTCTCAGTTTCCCTCTCTGCAGTTGAAGATACTCCTGTTTTATTAGTATTTTTATTTAAGATTTTATTTACTTATTTTAGAGAGAGAGCGAGAGAGCGAGCATGAGTGGTGGGAGGAACAGAGGGAGAGGGACAGGCAGGACTCAATCCCAGGACCCTGAAATCACGACCTGAGCCGAAATCAGGAGTCTGATGGTCAAGGGACTGAGACATCCTGGCACCCCGTGTTAGTATTTTTTAGAGATCATACACTCGTCCATCTGTTCATTCACCTAAACTGAGTGCTGACCACAGCTTGAACTCTTCTAAGCTCCAGGGCTACAGCCAGAAACATGACAAACACATGAAGAAGCACAGTCTGCATAGAGTTCTTATTTAGCTCCTCTAGAAGCACATGGGAGGATGTAGTGATAATTTCACATAAATTCAGGCAAACGTGGAAACTTGGGTAAGGCACATGGGGGAAGGGTGTTAAAGGTTTCCCTACAGCTGGCAGAAGAGGAACAACCTGGTCTTGACTAGTTACAGCTGGTCTGAACGGCCCCCCCGGGCTGCCATAAGCAACCCCCCAATTCACACCTCCCCACTTCAAGCTCAACTTGGAATATTTTATTTTTCTTTGCCCCTGAGACTTTTAATATTCTTAAATTCAGAAAAACAATATTTTTTAAGATTGGTTTTATTTATTTATTTATTCATTCATTCATTTGAAAGAGAGAGAGCCCAAGCAGAGGGAGAGGGAGAAGCAAGTTCCCCACTGAACAGAGCCCAATGAGGGATCGATCCCAGGACTCTGAGATCATGACCTGAGCCAAAGCAGATGCCTAACCACTCAGGTACCCCAGGAAAAGGATCTTGATAGGCTGTTAATATTTATTTTGCTAAAATTTTTATTTAACATATGTCTTTGAGTACCTTTAATCATACATTATTTTTATTCATTTCACCAGCCTATTAAGAGTAAGCTATTTTTTTGCTCTTTTTAATATCAAAGAGAACTTACTGAAATTGGACTAGTTAGCCAGCTACTCTTTGTACCCAAGAGTGACCATGGATGCCTTTCCTCCTAATGGGTAGACCCACGAAAATCATGCCAGCGTATCATGGCTGAGCTACTGCCCCCGTTCAAATGGTCCCTTTGGTCTAATATCAACCCACTGGTAGAGATTCACAGGTTCACAGCCAAACTCATCAGGACTCTAAAACTGAATGCTTACCACTAAGTTGAGGCTAATTCCAGAAGATGCAGAGGTTATCTCTTCAAGCAATAGTTGTGTAAGTCTTACTTTTCCTTCTGAGCATGAAGAAGATTTACCAGAGTTGGGGTTACTGCCAACAGAGCACAGGACTTCATGCAAGCTCTGTTATAGATGGGTTTTGACCTAACTGCGAGTCTCCTCATTCTAGATATTGTCATCATACTATAATTGTCATCATGCTCTAATTGTCATTATCGTCGTCATCATAGTCATCATGCCGTCATCAACATCGTCAGCATTCTCCACCGGACTGTAGGTCATGCCTTTTCATCTGGCTCCTTCTCACCAGAAAATGAGTTCCTATATCTTTGAGTTCCTATAATCTTCCATGAATTATAGGAAATAATGCATATAAAGGCTTAATACAACTCCTAACATATGGTAGTTTCTCAATAAAGCTATTCTGATTAGCAATAGTAATATTAATATCATTATCTATAAACTCCAAGGTTTGCTGCAGCTCCAAATATGAAATGTTCAACCAATCTTGGTCTAATTTTACTCTAAATTTTTGCTATAGATGATTTGTTCACCATATAAGTTGACTATATTGCTTTTAACTTCCAGCAAAAGAAATGGGTTTTGGCTGATTATAGCAGAAAATAAACAAAAAATTGCCTAAAAACTTGGGAAATCGGACTTGGAAAATGAGAAGCAATATGGCCCAAATCCCTGCCCAGCATTGTGCAAGTCACCCTTCAGAACCAGCTGAGTACACTGCTGTCATAAGGGACTCTAGATCTTCACTTGTGCTGCTGACACCACATGATGGGGCCGCTCTCGCTCCATGGGCACTGCTGTCCCAGGAAATGGATGATGGTCATTCTTCCTTTAATTATTTTGGTTTCTCAGAAGGATGGCCTTTTCAAGATGAAAGAAAACACATTTTGTAGAACAGAACACTCAGGCACAGAAAATTTAAGGCTTTTCCTAAGGCACAAAATCTGTGGTTCCCAAATCCCATTTCAATATGCTTTCTACCACACACACTGAGTAAGAAAATACAAACAAACGACTGAAACACATGTCTGATGAAAAGAAAAGAGGCTCCACAGGGACTCCAATCTTCTTTATTGCTAAACAAAAACATTTAAAATTTCATCCAAAGTGCCTGTTCTCAATGATACATCTACGTACTATAGTTATGGGCTCATGTTTGTGTGGGATGGGTCGCAGTCACACTGGTCATTCACATTGGAAAGGTGCTGGCATCCAGAAAGACGAAACACAGCTTAAACCCAAACCACATCCGTATGGAGACACTCAGGCCACTGGTCCAGTAACAGTGAGAGCCTCTCCTGAGATTCTCCTAAGAAGAAAAAAGTTATTTAAATGTTGACGATGGGTTCGGAGGGAGAAATTAATCGTCCCAAGTACTGCAGAAAACAAGTGGCAAATCGGTAGATAAACTTGGGTTTCGTCTTTCCTTTACAGAATAGCAGTAAGCTAAATTTATGTGCAAATACAGTATTCTAGATTTCTTAAAAGAAAATACTAATGTGACCCATAAATAAAATAGTAAGAACAACTGTGGTTACTTACAGTTATTTTCACGATGAGAACATTACTAAATCACTCCCTGTGCCTGCTGCTGGTTTCAAGGGTGGCCTGAACTGAAATTTGGTTTGGAGAGATGCGGGTGGTCGGTAGAGCTGCACACGTGGACATATCTCATGTGGAGGAAACCACAGAAGTAAATACAAGCAAGCAGAGAGGATGGACTGTGTCCAGAGGACAGCCTGTCTGGTCAAAAAAGGTGGTAGAGAAGGCTTTGATCAGTGGCCCCCAAAACCTTGCACAGTATGGACGAGATTGGGCAAAGAGAATAGCTCTGGTAAGGAATATTTCTCTAACTGCTTAAGGATTTTGCTTTATAAATAGAAAACAAGTTAAAGTAGCTGGCAGAGATACAAAGAGTATAGTAAAATGTAAGGATAATTTAAAAATGCTGGGATCGAGAAAAATACATGCAAGAGAAATAAGATGAAATCAAAAGAAAAGTAAATGCCCAATACTATATTAATGGTTGTTATCTGAGCTTCCTAGATCCAAAGTAAGGGACAAAATATGATCAGCTTTGGTCGTCATCACGTCTGTAGAGGCGATGCACACGCTCCACACGCATTGTTAGTAAAGTCGTTCAGGGGAGGAAAGCTACTCAACAGGACGGAGATTCTCTTCCTTCTTGGGAGTATAAAGGCCATGCAACGCACTATACACCCAGCATTAGATCTATGCAAAAAAGAATAACAAAATCTACAGAGCTGCTCCTTGTATCATCTTTCAATGTTACTCAGTATAAAATTTTAAACTAAAAACTAAGATATTTTACAAAAGGGAAAGGATAGTGATGATTTATAATAGAACACAACTGGTGCAAGAAAAGCAGAGAAAGAGGAACAGCATTGCAAAGAGATGGGATCAGTGGTGATGAGGACAGAGCCGGCTGAGGAGAGCAGGAAGTCAGACTGTTTGGGGTCTCTCCCTTCACAGGGCAGTGTGGGAGCCCAGTAAGCAAGGTAAGGAGCGCCAAGGAAGTGACCGCATTCCTTGGAAGGGGGGCAGGTAGAGAAAGCAGAAAACAAGTAGGTTTGCACAAGATGAGTTTGAAAGCCAGTGAAAATTTTGAGCTGAGCTGATTGAAGGCACAGGTTTCGTGGAACGTGCATTTGGAAACGCCAAGGGAGTGGGTTGGATGAGATAAGGTCAAAAGTGGGCTCCGTTACTCAGCCCCACAAAAGGAATGAGATTATCCTGCTTGTAACAACATGGGTGGACCTGGGGGGGTTACGCTAAGTGAAAGAAGTCAGATGGAGGAAGATAAATGCCGTATGATCTCTCTCACATGTGGAGTCTAGAGCAAAACAACAGCAACAACAGAGCCCACAAGAAAACAAGCTCGTAGATGCAGAGAATAAATAGTGGCAGGATGTGGGGAGGAATATGTGAACGGGGTTTCAAGGTAGAAAGAAAGAAACAGTAGACTCCAGACAGGAAAGGAGAGGAGAAGGGGTCTTTGAGGACAGAGAGGGTGGCCTAGGAAGGAGAGATGTGGGGATCCAAAGAGCCAGAACAGAGAACTCCCTGACGTGAATAAATATTCGAGAATTTTCTGATGGCATTGTTTGAAGGACCCTGCAAATAACAAAGCAAAATAGCGCTTGGCATTGCGTTCTGTACTTAAAAGTTCTTCAGTCCAAGATTTTAAGGGCTTTATGTTTTCCTTTTGTACTTTTTTTACTCTTTATGTTTTCGTTTTTTAAAGGGTCTGAAGTATATTTGTAATGTGGTATGAAGGAGGGTTAAACTTTATATTCTCTTTTTTAAAGATTTTACTTATTTATTTGACAGAGAGAGACACACACAGTGAGGGAGGGAACACAAGCCAGGAGAGTGGGGGAGGGAGAAGCAGGCTCCCCACCAAGCAAGGAGCCTGATGCAGGACTCGATCCCAGAACTCTGGGATCATGACCTGAGCCAAAGGCAGACACTTAAAGACTGAGCCCAGGCAGCCCCAAACTTTACATTCTCTTAAGTGGAGAGCAGTTTCCCAGGACTATGTTTTTATTAGTGCATTCTTTCTGTTCCTGTCATCATACTAGTAAATCCACTCAGACACACACACACCTTCACACACAACGGTACACCCACCTTATGCTCCCCAGTGGTCTACAGGTACTCTGTCAAAACGAGTATATTTTTAAATGTTCATATATTTATATATGCAGGAACATTATAAACATAGAATAAACTGCCCATCGTGGCTCAGTAGAAAGTTCATTACTTATTCTCAACTTAACCTTTCCCTAGCCTTATTTCCTACCATCTGAAACTAATCTCATGTTTTTGTGAAGAACATTTTTATTTTTAAAAATACTTCATGTCAGTTCATTATTCTGTGTCATTCCATGTGTGTTTTGGATGTTGCATGACCTTGCCAGTTGTTTGTTTTTTTCCCTGAACCATGTGGGAGAAGATTATGTATATAGATCAGGTCCTTTTACCCTCTAATACACATTTAAGATTTTATTTATCTATTTGAGAGAAAATGAGAACAAGCGGTGGGGACAGACTGAGCGGGGGGGAGGAGACTCCCCACTGAGCAGAGAGCCCGATGTACAGCTCGATCCCAGGACCCTGAGATCATGACCTGAGCCCAAGGCAGGTGCTTAACCCACTGAGCCACCCAGGCGCCCCTAAGTTCTTATTTTTTAGGAACAAGGATATCCTCCTGTGTAACAGTGCAGTTGGCAAAATTAGCAAGTTGACCATGGCTTTCATAGTCTCATCAAACATACTCCCCACATTGCAGTGGTGACAAACCCAGGGATGACCCCGTGATGTCCTCCATCATGTGTCTCCTGCTCTGAGAGGAAGGCAGTTCCAGATCAGATACTGCGCTTGGTGGCCGTGTCTCCTCAGTCTCCTTTCAACCTGCAGCCGCTCCTCAGCTCCACTCAGTCCTTCATGACACTGACATTTCGAAGACCAAAGCAAGGAAGTTTGTGGAGTTCCTCACTTTGGGCTTGTCGGAGGCACCCCTGGAAGCACACATACCTGAATCTCGCGGCCCCGTGTCTCTCGGCTCCGTCTGGAGACGCTAGTTTTGAATTCCTGGTCAAAATTCCTGGGTGTGCAGTTGCCACTCTCCCCCTTAACCAACAAGCACTACGGAGGGAGAAACTCTGAGCACATGCAAACTCTCTGCCCCTTGTCGGATTTTTAGTTCATGACTTCCAACCTGTTATTTTTGAGGACTGTCATCTTTTTGTATGAGACGTTCACAAGTCCCAGAGCACAGCTGATGCTATTGCCTTCTGTGCTCACGGCACAGTCTGCGTGTGCCCCTGCTGTGGGACGCGGCGCACGTATGTGCTTACATAACGCTCTCCTCCGTCTTCTGACTTTTCAAAGGCAGGAACAACATACTGCCAGCACTTACTTCTCAGTCTTGCAAATTAGGGGCATTATTATTAAGGGACTTATATTTTATTGAAAGATGTCCTCCGACGTTTGCTATTTTAGACTCACAGGATGCAAAAGGGAACCCATCTTGTAATCCCTTGAATGTAAGCATTATTATAAAATCATACTCATAGACTCTAACGGTAGCTGCCTAATGGACTAACAGAACCTTTTAAAAGGAGGTTTTGCTTTTTGACTTTGCTTTGAGGTCTTGGAAATTAAAAAAAAAAAAAAAGAAGAAGAAGAAGAAGGAAAAAAAGCTGTGTTTTGCTCCTGGGCCCCTGCACTGCATGGCTGGAAGGTGTCTCAGAACTGGGGGAGACCTACGGAATTAGTGTACTTTGGCACAGACTTAAAATTCATTGTCATTCCACAACACACTCCACTTTGAATGAGTCCTTCAGCTCACATCTGTGCGGCTTTATTTCTCGCAGAAACGACAGTCAGAGGCGTGTTTGTAATGTGTGTTTTCTATCCTTATCTGCCACCCCATTTCTGGCTGCGTGACTGTTCTAGAAGCTAGGAGACAGCAGGCTCTGTGCTTGCTCAGACTCCTCCCCTGCTGGGCCTCTTCTGTTCTGGATACATCCCACCACAGCTGGAGCACCGGCTTGGGGCAGAGGCTGCTATCACTGTAGAGGTTTCCATTCTATTTTGTTCTGAAAAAAATCATTTGAAAAGTGCCTTGGAGCTTGTGGGTCTTTGAAACTGTAATCTCCTTTGTACCCTCCCCAGGTATCAGCCCCCAGACATAAACTTCAGAACCCTAACGCCCTTCGTGTCCAAGACCATATGAACTCATTCTTCAGATGTGTTTGACCATCCTCCAAGCTCCAGGCTGAAGAAGGCTACAAGGGTAAGTTTACTGGATCCCTGCCCTACAGAACCGCCCGATAATCTGACGGAGCAAGACTGGGTGCTAGGAGCTCTATTCTTTTTAAAGAAACCGTTACCTCCCAGCCAACTAGAGTCTTCACAGTTTCAACATCCAAGTTCCTCTCGCTTCTGCCTCAGAACTGCCAACTCCGACTTGTGGAATTCTGGAACTGGCCCTACTGGGAACTCTGATGGGCGAGCTTTCTGAGCTCAGATCCGGAAGGCTTCCGCAAACGCATAGGTTAATGTGAGTGGATATATGTCTGATGAGTTTTAACCACTGTTTATTCGAATCTGATTTTTTTTTTTTAATTTACTGAGCACAAAGTTAGCTTAACGCACGTTCCTTGGAGGAGTGAAACACAGAAAGTGACATGGTCCTTGCCTCAAGGGCACTCTCGTGTAGTAAGGAGATGACAGCTTGACATGAACTTGAGTGGCTGATCAAATTCACAAACTCGCCCCGCAGAACAGATAGCCCTCACGGATCTGTCCCCTCAGAGTCGGGCCAGAGCACAGCGATCAGTGTTGGCAAACGCAATCAGTAGCGCAGACTCCTGTCCCTGAGAATAGGGACCACAGTCGTTCGAAAGCTCCTTAGACAAGCAGAATCTCTGGCCCAGGCCAGAACTTGGAAGTAAATCCTGCAGACAAGATGCTATTGAGGTGCCTCGGACGTGCACAGAGATCTGAGAAGCACTCGTGCGACCGTGTTATTCTTTTATTTACATTCGAAGCGGTGATGGAAGTTTGCCGAGCGGACTTCATATACGGAGACTGCGGTATCTACTACAACATGCACTTTATTGATTCCTGCAAATCCCTCATGCCCCTTAGCTCTGCCCCCCTCTGCCCAAAGTCTCTGAAGACAGTGCAGTTGCCAGGGGATGGAGAGAAGACATTACCGCTCTGGCCACTGGCGACAGCGACAGCTGTTACGTAATTTCGTTATAAAGTTGTTTCCTGCTACTGGAGGGTTTGAAATAACATTTACTTGTGTAATTCTAATTCTACTTAGCTTATCCATCCACGGCCAGATAAAATGCATAAATTAATCCACTATGAATATGTCAGGCAGATAACCATTTTAAAATAGGAGAGAGAATTAAATGTTATTTACAAGCCCTTTACAACCTTACCAAAATACCTTCCCAAAGATCTCTCAACATCTGTCAGATGGCACACATTTGACCTGCCGTTGTTCGCCAGAGCAGGAAGTTGAAACTCTGGCCATCCTTAGCACGTTCTGGAACACGTGGGCCACGCTGGGAAAGGCGGCCCATCAGGAAAGCAGCTGTGGAAGGAAGGGAGATGATGTCCATTCCGACGGAGCTGGGGGTAACGGGGCTTCCTCTATTTCTACAATCCAAAATGTTGATCTGAAACTCACCAGTGGTAAGATCTTGTCAGATCTAGACTCGCTGATTCTGATTTACTTTCTGTTTCATTTCAAAGGCTTTAGAAATGCATACTGTAACACAAAGTGGTTATGAACATGGGGGGAGGGTGCAGGCAGAGAGAGACTGACTGATCCCTCAAAACGGTCTTGCTCCCTCAAATTGGGAATCTTCGTGAAAGAGAAGCCGTTGCCATCACCCTCCAAGCATGTCCTGGGAGGCCTGGAAACCCAAGTCACGTCCTTACACCAGGGAGGTTGTTCTATGTGGCCAGACCTTCCTGAGGTCAACCTGGCTGCTCCTTCTCCTCCCCAGGTTCAGTCTAATCCTGGGATCCAACCACCTAGGTCTTGGAGCCTTATTCCTAGAGAGGCTGAACCTTGCTTCTCTTCAGACCAGCTCATTCAAACACCTGAGAAGCCACTTGCGCACAGACCTTGATCCGAACAGAGCCTCTGCACATTTTCCTTCCTCTCGCCTAGAGGGGATCCCTGGCTCTGAACCATCCTACAGCTTATTTGGCTCTAGAATTGGAGGGATGGGGGCAAGGGGTCCAGGGATTCAATTTTGGTCGTTTTCCTAATCCACAGTGTGGCTAGTGGCAGCAGGGTCCCTATACCTTTCGGATCTAAGACAAGCCATTGGAATTCTGAGCCCAAATCCACCCCCCCCTCCCAGGTAAGGCTGTCCCAAGGAGTGGCGTTGCTTTCATTGGGACCATGCATGGCAGCTCACCACAAGAATTTCTGCAGGTTCCCAAATCTAAGAGAATGTTATGGATGTATTTTGGGAGCAGGACCACACATAAAAGCATTAATATGATCTTAACTCTTATAGTGGCCAACGCAATTAGACAGCAACGCCTACCAAAAAAGACACTGCCCTTGGTTTTCACCTTACATATAATCATGTCTACATCTGAGAAGATCAGGAAGGTGAAACCCGTTCTAGTGAGAGGAAAAAACAAAAACAAACAAACAAAAAACCAAAACTGTATTACCAGAAAATGTATCATTTGATGAAGGGAGAGAACAAATGAGAGAGGAAGGGGCAGAAAGAGAAAGAAACAGAATGAAGGCAAAGATACAGACGAATGGTAACTTGAAATACAGGCAGGAGGAAGGGCAAGGCAGGAGCAAGGGAGGAGGGACGGATGGAGACATAGGAAGAGCAGGGGTGAAACTAGCCTACTCAGGGGGAAAGAGAAAAGAGCAAAGCAAAGACAAGCAACCGGTACAAAATGAAAACAAACAGTGTCACACAAGAAGAAACAGAAATCTAGAGGTTGCCAGAGGGAACAAAAATGGCCAGAAAGCAGGAATTACTGAAATGAAGAGGAATGATACAATAGGAATTCTAGGAATGTGATAAACAAAATATGCCAAGAAGGAAGCCATGTTCAAAGCAAACAAAAACCAAAAAGCAAAACAGAGTCCCCATTTACAATGGACTAGAGAAGAGGCACAGAGAAATTTTGGAAAGAAAGCAATCCTGAGAGTTGGCAAATCTCTCCAGGCCTAAATCTGCCACAAATACACTTTCGGGCAGGCTGTTATTGTCAGTAGGCTTTGATTTCCTCATCCATAATAAGAGACAGTTGTCATGGCGCCACACGGTGTGCGCGCGCGTGTGCCTGCCTGTGTGTGTGCATGCGCATGCATGTGCATGCATGTATGCATGCATGTGTGCATGCGTCTGCCTTGTGTGTGTCCTGTGTGTGTGTGTGCATGCCTGTGTGTGCATATGTGTGTCTGTGTGTACATATGAGCCTATGTGTGCATGCACAGGTGTGCATGCATGTGTGTGCTGTGTGCATATGCATATGTGTTCGTGTCTGTGTGTGCATGTGCGCACACACATGTGTGTGCACGTGTGCTGTGTGTTCATGGGTATGTGTGCATGCATCTGCATGCATGTGCGAATGTGCGTCTATATGTGCGTACCTATCAGTGTAACAGGGCATGGCCTGTTTTTGCTCTCTTTTCTTTTTTAGTTTTTTATGTTTTGTTTTTTCCTGTAACTTACAACCTCTTGGGGCTGCTATTTTTTCCAACATGAGAAGAGTCAACTTTTCTCCTTAATCTGATTGTTATTAAAATTGGTGAGTCTGTAATACTTTGTTCAGGTACAAGGTTGAATTTCTCTATGAAACCTTGCAATGTTTTCACTCATGACCAGTAGCCTCTTATGGGAAAAGATCTGGAACATTTAAATTTCTCCTTAAAACAGAAACAAACTTTTCTCCATCTTAAAAGTAGCTTATCCTATGACTAGTAAGGCCTAACTTTTCAGGTAAAAAACATATTCTATGTTTCCAGAGCGAGTAAAAGAATACCTGTACGCTAACGCACACACGAACTATAACTTACTTTGAGGTGGGACAAAATATTCTTTCCCGCCGAGAAGCAGCTGTTAAAAGAGAATGTTCCGGTGATAGGGAAATTTTTCTCAGCGACATTAAGCTGAGAAGATACTCTTTTCCCACCTGAAGTTGAGAATTTCTATAAAAACATTCATCCTATTCACGGAGATAGGGAGGATTTCATGAGAGGCATTTCTCAGAAAATATTTGCAATTTTACCAGCCAGGAGGGATCTAACAGAAGGCTCGAGGAGAGCACATTCTATTGGAAACAAGGTGCACTGGCAGCGTCTCCCACAATGCATGTGTCTGCATAATAAATATGAAACGAACCTGAATTCATCCCTCCCAAAAAGAGATTAAATGGTCTCTCTGGTGACAGCCACAACTCTCTGCATTTTAATGACTCTACAAGGCACAATTGCAGAGGTGCAAGGGCCTTTCAGGTTTCAGCTGGGATAGCCACAGGCAGCCTGCGTGGGGGAGGTGCAGCCCCCGGTGCTGGGCCAGCCCACCCTCAACGGTCTCCCACCTCTCCCAGGGCGGGGTGCCGCCGAGGCCAGCCTGCAGGGAGAGAGCATATCCCTGGAGGCCTCCAGAACTTGCTTTCTGCACAAGTTGTCTCTTCCATTTGTGTACACTTGTATACACATTCACACAATCTCACTCGTATACGTTTCTTCCATGCTTACTCATCCCGTGATTGCTCTGGGTCCCTTCTGTAACAAATTATTCTGTCATATTGTTTATGATGTCCAATTTTACGGGTCACCATTAGGGAATCTAAAAGAGAGCTGTATGAGCCGGGGGAATGTGACATTTGTCGGCAAGATCCATTTTCCAAAGCTGGGAGCCTCAGAGGCTGTGCCCCTGAGCAGCCGCTGGCTGGGCAGTGACCTCGGCCTGGTTACGTTAGTACATTTTGAATCTTTTTACTTAACAAGATGCAGCAATGTTTTGGTGTCTAGCTAGAATGCCAGATTTCATTTTCTTTTCTCCTGATTTTTACTTTTTCTTCCAACTAAAAGAAAAGTACTAAGGTATACAAATGTCAAATGCTAATGAAATATGCAATGTTGAAAGTAAAAAAGAAAAGAACAGCCCACGTTCTATACCCCCAATTAAGTTATCTCCCACGGTACAATGTACATTCTCCCAATTTTATCTATATCTATTGTTAGAATTATTTTTAAAAAATCAGTTTACTCATATATGTACACACATATATAAACGCTTGCTTTAGAAATTAGAATGATCTATGTATATTGTATATGTATATACCCACTACAAGTACATTTTTTCATTACTTATTAAAATACATTAGACATTTGATAACGAACTTTAAATTCTGAAAAATTCAGCATGACAATCCCAACTAACATTATTATTAAATTTAGCCTTTAAAAAATAATAGTTATTTGGGGCACCTGGGTGGCCCATTTGGTAAAGTATCTGCCTTCAGCTCAGGTCACAATCTCAGGGTCCTGGGACTGAGGCCCAGTCAGGCTCCCTACTCAGTGGGAGTCTGCTTTTCTGTCTGCCTTTCCCCCCACCACCTTCCACCCCTGCTGGTGCTCTCCCACTTGCTCTCTCTCAGATGCATAAATAAAATCTTAAAAAAATGTTAATAGTTATTAGGACCCAAAGTCAGAAAATAATGAGAATTAAGTCTAACACACCTTTTTATATCTTTAAGTAGGCTTCATGCCAAGCATGGAGCCCACTGCAGGGCTTGAACTCACAACCCTAAGATCAGGGCCCAAGCTGAGATCAAGAGTCCAGTGCTTAACTAACTGAGCCACCTGGTTGCCCCAAGTCTAATACGCTTGATTGATTTGACAGTCTACTTGAAATGTCACCCACTTTTATGTCTTTTTAAATTTTTTTCATTTTGAAATAATTATAGGTATGCAGAAGATTACACAAAACTGTACAGAGAAATTCATTGATCTCCTTTCCCCACCTAACCCCAATGTTAACATCTCACACAAGTAGGGTAAAAACATCAAAAGCATGAAATTGACGTTGCTACAATCCCTAGAACTTATTTTTTTTATTTAAACATATAATGTAACCCCACTACCCTCTCCCAACCCCTCCCCCCCCCCCCACCCCTAGAACTTATTAAGGTTTCACCATTATACATGCATTTATCTGTGTGGTTGTATGTGTGTGTGTGTGTGTGTGTGTGTGTGGTCTATACAACGTTATTCTATGTGTAGCTTTGTGTAACCACCATTGCAATCAACATATTCCAGAAGCATCACCTCCTTGAAGCTCCCAGTTTATATCTACATCCATCCCATTCCCCAGCCCTAACTTCCGGTGACGGCTAACCTATTCTCCATCCCTACAGCTGTCTCTGTTCAAGAGTGCTATGTACATGGAATCAGGCAGTATGATGATGAAGATGGGCTTTTTTTTTTTTTTTAAAGATTTTTATTTATTTATTTGACAGAGATTACAAGTAGGCAGAGAGAGAGAGGAGGAAGCAGGCTGTCTGCAGAGTCGAGAGCCTGATGCGGCGCCTGATCCCAGGACCCTGAGATCATGACCTGAATCGAAGGCAGAGGTTTTAACCCACTGAGCCACCCAGACGCCCCGAAGACGGGCTTCTTATCATTCACATAGTCTCCTTGAGGTTCATCCAAGTTGTGTGCTCTCAGTACTTTATCGCTCTTAGCTGTTGAGCAGTATCTCATACCATGGGGTATGTAGCAGGTTATTCAACCAATAGCCACTGATGGACATTTGGGTAATATCCAGTTTTGGGCCACTATGAACATTTCATGTACAAGTTCTTGCATGAAAATAAATGTTCATTATCTGGGATAAGTGCCCAAAAGTGCAATTACTGGGTCCTTTCTAAGTCCATTTTTAGTTTGGAAAGGAAATATCGGACAATTTCTAGAGTGGCCATGCCATGTTACATACCTATGAGCAAGGGTGACTGATGTGGGTCTTCGTCCCCTCACTGGCATCTGTCCTTGTCACCACTTACTGTTTGGGTCATTCTGAGAGGTGTGTGGTGACCTCTCATTGCAGATCTAACACACACTTCTCCACCGGATAATGATGGTCAGCATCTTCTCATGGGCGTGTTTACCATTCGTAGGTCCTCTTCAGTGGAAATGATATGAATGTATTTTATATTTTTAATTGTTTCCTAATTTTGAGTTTTCAGAGTTCTTTCCATATTCTTTTATTTTTAATATTTTATTTATTTATTTGACAGACAGAGATCCCAAGTAGACAAAGAGGCGGGCAGAGAGAGAGAGAGAGAGGGAGAAGCAGGCTCCCTGCCGAGCAGAGAGCCTGATCCGGGGCTTGATCCCAGGACCCCAGGACCATGACCTGAGCCGAAGGCAGAGGCCCAAATCACGGAACCACCCAGGCGCCCCGCTTTCTATATTCTTTTTTTTTAAATTCTTAACACAAGGCTAGCATATTTAGCCCTTTTGTCATCAACGGATATGTCATTCTGTGCCATGCCTTTTATGTGTAAATTAACTGACCATTAGATTTTTCTCTTTAATTTGTTGATATGGAGGATTACACAGATTGGGTTTCAACTACTGAACTGGTCTGTCATATCTGAAATAAGTCCTACATGGTCCGTGTTTACTTCTAACAGCAAAGAAAATATATCACCAGGTGCATGAAAAAGAAAATACCACCTAATGTAAAGAAAATATTGCCTGATGTATTTCACAGAGGAAATACCAGGTAGCTTCAATATTATATAATGGAGACTTGTAGAAAAAAATCAGATTTTACTTTATATTCCTTTATCTATAACTTTTATAGAATTTATATATAAACATGCACTTTATTTAAAGTGAATACAAATGACTATGTCTTTTGGACAAAGCTTTTGTTAGAATTTAGTAAAATAATCAGAAGTATTTCATGTATATTAAAAAGGAAAAAATAGAATTCATAGAAAATTTTAGAATTCTTAGGTGATCTTTGCATACTTTAGTCCCTATAAATTGCTATGGCAAGAAAATCCTAATATTACAGCTGTAATGGATGGAAAAACGTTTGATATGAAAATACTTTTATTAACATCAATGTGTAAGACAAGAAATGAACATTGCCTTTTTTTAAAGTCCAAAGTGTTCAAACCATTGGATTGTAAGAATACTATTGTGAGTGGGGGAAAAAAGAGAGAGAGAGACAGACAGACAGAGGAAAACCAAGAAATGGGCCCTTAACTATAGAGAATACACTGATGGTTACCAGAGGAGAAGTGGGCAGAGGGATGGGGGAAATAGTGATGGTGATTAAGGAGTGACCTTGCGATCAGCACCGGCGATGTGTGGGAGGGCTAAACCCCTATACTGTACACCTGAAACTAATATTATATTGTACGTTAACTAACTGGAATTTAAATAAAAACTTAAAAAATAATAAATAAAATGGGCAAAAGGATGTGAATAAATATAAAAACACATTTAAAAATCAGCAAGTAACAAAATAAATGTCATGAGGATGAAAAGTACAGCCTAGGAAATATAGTCAACAATATGCTAGTTGTGTGATGACAGATGGTAACGACGCTTACTGTGGGAAGTGCTGAAGAATGCACAGAATTGCTGAGTCACTATGTTGTATACCTGAAATTAACAGAACATTGTATGTTAGTTATACTTCAATAATAGAAAAATTAAATAATAAAAAAAAATGATTCTCGTGTATAAAAAACAAGAATATCATTGTGGAACCTCTTTGGTGCATTACAAAAAATTCCCCATGCTTCTAAGGAATGTCACGTTACAGCTGTGGATATAAATAGCATTTCAAATTTACCCAAAGATGCTGTACAAAAATTTATAACTCACTAACATGATCATTCATAAATGATGGGATTGTTATATCTTGCACAAATACTTCCAAATGATAGCACTAAAAATGTATTTTGGGGAAATAATTCTCCAAGTGTCTCCTGTGTTTCTGCATGTCCTGTAAAAAGGTACTAATTCTCTTTGTCTGGTCTACTTTTCCAAGGACCTTTTATAGAGAATGGCCTTGGGAGATAGAGATCTGTCTCTATTATGCATCACATTCTCTCGGTCTCTCTAGAAAGCAAATGGCAGGCATGCCTACAACCCATTATAAAAGATGTGATTTCTCTAAGCTCAGGTTACCCCTCCTATAATGCAACCCAGTAGGTAGATGGGTGGCACCAGACCCTCTGAGTTGCCCTATGGGGACTAGGGCTCAGCAACAGGCACAAAATGATGATAGTCTGGGTATTGCTGTATATATAATATATATAATAAACTGCCCTTTGTTCTGACTCAGTGTTCCATGATTTCCCCTGTTTTCCTGTGATTTCCACCATATTCATGAAATTGTCAGGCTAACTTGTAAGCTTTAAAGTAGGGCAAAGTCCTAGGCGCTTCACAGTACTTGAGTGACATATAATTTTAGTAGCTTTACATTGAGTAAACTCATTAGTAGGTAAAGTTTTCATCTATGAGGGACTGAAGTCATTTTTTTAAGATTTTATTATTTGTTTGGCAGACAGAGATCACAAGTAGGCAGAGAGGCAGGAAGGGGGGGGAAGCAGGCTCCCTGCTGAGCAGAGAGCCCGATGCGGGGCTCGATCCCAGGAACCCGAGATCATGACCTGAGCTGAAGGCAGAGGCTGTAACCCACTGAGCCACCCAGGTGCACCTGAAGTCATTTTTTTTTTTTAAGATTTTATTTATTTATCCGACAAACAGAGATCACAAGTAGGCAGAGAGAGAGAGGAGGAAGCAGGCTGTCCGCAGAGCAGAGAGCCCGATGCAGGGCTCAATCCCACGACCCTGGGATCATGACCCGAGCCGAAGGCAGCGGCTTTAACCCACTGAGCCACCCAGGCGCCCCCCACGAAGTCATTTTTAAAGTCCATAGAAAAATGTAACTTACAAAATGGCCTGTCTATGTCCAGGAATGAAAGTCATCATTCATTTTGATTTTAATGTATCTCTTTGAAAAAGAAATTTATTCCAGAAATACGTTTTTTTCTAAAATATGTCAAATTATGACACTCTCCTTCAAAGCACATCAGTGATTTCTCCATCCCACTTAGAGAAAAATCCAAAGTGCTACCCACAGCCTAGAAGACCCTTTGGAATCTGGTGTCCTATTCTCAGAAATCATCATAAGCCATGCTCCCCTTTGCTAACTCTGGAGCCACACAATAAAACCCACATACCTGGAAGGCCCTCCTTTACTTTTCTGTTCACGCCTCTAGAGTTGTTCTAGACCCAACAACCACACCAAGAAATAGCCCATAGACCTCCTGTTGAAACAGAACTGTGTCATGTGATAATTAGACCAAATAGTTTTACTGTTTTCCCAAAGTGGTTCTGCTCATAGTTATCTGATTTTTCTTATTTTGTACATTTTTGTGTAGATGTCTCTTAGGCTGTGACCCAAATTTGGCTTTCTTTAGAACTCTTAGTTCGCCGGGATACAGGGTAGGAGAAATAATTGACTTGGGTAATCAGAACACCCACAGTACTTAGCACATAATCGGTGCCTGAGGAAGGAACTTTCTGCCCCAAATATACCTCTTCTTCTTCTTTTTTTTTTTCAGTGTTTTTAACTAAGAACTGCAGTTCCCAGTCACTCTTGCTTCCAGGTGTGGAAATTAAGTTCTGGTCCATGGGGTGTAAACCGAACTTGTAGGTGATGTCCAAGAAAGCTGCTTAGACAGCATTTTGCCATTTGTTCTCCTGTTGCCTGGAATGTGGACATGATGGCTTGAGCTTCCACACCAATGAGATGACTGAGGACAGAAGTTCCTTCTTAGGATGGTAGACCATAAAGATAGAAGGCCATAAATATATGTTGCTCAGGTCTCCATATAACAGCTCTGGAGAATTTGCCTCTGAACTTCTATCATGTGAGAAAATTGTCAGTCTTGGTTAAACCAATGTTATTTTAGAGTCTCCATTTTATGTGGCAAGACATGATCCTAAATAATACAGTGCTCAGAGATTTGACCAAATAGGTTGATGCAAATGGCAAACCCATTTCCTTCCACAGCCCCATCATTTTGTCCCTTCACACTGCACCATATCTCTTCTGCCACTTATTATCACTCGACATGATGAATCTGTCATTTATTGCTCCTCTGTACCTTGTCGGCCATTTCCCCCTCATTCCTACTAGAGCGAGAAGCTCCATAAGGACAGAGGCTCTTTTCTTGACCACAGGTCCATTCCTGCACCAATAAAAACAAGCACTCAGTAAACCTTTGCTGAAAGTGTGAATGAATGAATCAGTCATTGAATTTTTACAATTGCTCTGGTACTGTGGACAAATCAAGAGCAGGCTTATTTGATACTAAAATCCTATTACTGCTTTAGAATCATTTACTGGAGATCATGCTTTCCTTTTGCATGGTAAGTGAGGCACACATAAAACTTGGTGACTTCTTGGTAATAGATCAGTCTCACAAGGTAAAAGGCTCTGTGTCCCTATTGTGCAGGCCTGTGGTTGATTCCACAGCCTGAAACTCCTAAAGGACATGCCCAATGCTTCAATCTCTGTATCAGTGAATAGACCCTTTGTAGCAGAGACATTATCTTTGAATCATAAGCAGAAGCCTGCCCTCCAAGTAGAACAGGGGCTGGCAAAGAAAGAACCATCTAGGGTAGGCACAGAAGCTCTTGCTAACTTGGAAATAGTACAATGACCAATAAATATTCTTACATTTGAAGTATTTTGCACTTATAATTTATATTATAACATTCTCAGCTAATAAAATTCCTGCATGCATGCCATAAAGTTCTTGAGATTTAGAAAGGAGGGCTTGGGGTGCCTGGGTGGCTAGTGGGTTAAGCCTCTGCCTTCAGCTCAGGTCATGATCTCAGGGACCTCGGATTGAGCCCCACATTAGGCTCTCTGCTCAGCGCTGAGCCTGCTCCCCCTTCTCTTTCTGCCTGCCTCTCTGCCTACTTGTGATCTCTCTCTCTCTGTCAAATAAATAAATAAAAATCTTTAAAAAAAAAGTAAGGAGGGCTTAACCCTTTTTGCTGTACTAAAAGTAAAGGAAAAGTTGAGACTTGCATGAACAAGGCTTATTGTGAAATTCTATTTTCTACTAGCAATAGAAAATTATTTCAATATAGAATATAAAATTATGCAGAGTAGAACAGAGCCTTAGGACTAATGAATGTTTGATATTAACAAAATTGGTAAGTAGAGTCCAGGGGTAAAAAGAATAAAATCTTAGATTCAGAGGGACTCCAAGGTCATCTGGTGGAATGCATTTGTTTTGCATTTGAGAAGACTGAGGAGCAAAGAGATGGAGGGAATAGCCCAAGGTCAATCAGATCATGGCAGAGCCAGAATCAGCAAGCCATCCAGGATGTCCACCTGTCCATGGCATCATTCTAGGAGCTCCGTTTTACGATGTAAATTAGTTCAGCAAACATGCTCTAGTGCTCTACCTCATTCTTCTATGCATGCAGGAGAGCAAAATCACCTCAAAACACGACAGCCAATAGCACGGTAAGAGTTCATGAGCATAGCCGGTGGTGCAGGGAAATGGCAGGCTGTGTTCATTTCTCTACAGAAATGACTTGTTGCTGTCACCCACATTATGGCATTTTTACTCATGAGTGTGATCTAATTCCTTCACCCCCTCTGCAAGCCTCATGGTCCTTTTCTCTTTCCTTTGGTTAAAGATAGACACTTGCTTGCCACTTTCTGCCACCTGCCTGTATTTGGGGAGGGTTTGTGAAAATATCTGGTATTGTAGTATGACCCAAATCATAGCGTATTAAGGTGATATTTTTTCCTCTATCTGTAACACAAGCCTTGGACTCTGGATTCCAGTTTGAGAATGTGAAGGTATATTTAGGAAGGGGTGTGTGTGTGCATGTTTGTGCCTGTGTGATTGTGTGTGTGTATGTGTGCGTGCACGCATGTGCAGGTTTAATGCATGTAATGTCTGACTCCTGGTCAAGAGCAAGGGCATAAAAAAGCAACAAGCTCAGATGTGATTAGTTTTCCGTCTGGCTTGAATCAGGAAAGTAGAGTACAACCTACCATCCTCTTCAACTTTTTACATCAGGATGAAAAGGAATCTCTTCAACAGGTCTTCTCATTGTAGATAATGATTCAGTTCTTTTTAGACCAGAGTTAAATGCACAATGAATTTCCATTTCAGAGTTTAACCATTGAATTAGCAATTTGTACCTATTCACTGACAACCTTCTTTCTTGGGTCTAAAATTCCTTTTTTTAAAAAATATTTTATTTATATGTTTGTCAGAGAGAGAGAGAGAGAGCACAAGCAGGTGGGGGGGGCAGCAGGGAGAGCAGGCAGAAGGAGAAGCAGGTTCCTCGCTGAGAAAGAAGCCTGATGTGGGACTCAATCACAGGACCCTGGGACCATGACCTGAGCCGAAGGCAAATGAGCCATCCAGATGTCCCACCTGGGTCTAAAATTCCTGATAGTGAAACAATAATTACCTAAGAGGAGAGAACTTTTTTTTCCCTCTATTCTCCTGAGAATTCTTTGCTTGGACAAAGTTTTAAAGCCTTCTGCGTATCAAAAACTCTAAAGGGTGAACCAGGTAGGAAAACAAAGACAAAAGAATCATGCTACCTACTCAACTGGAAGGAATAGGCTGATAGAGGAGGCTAATATAAAAAGATAATTACCACATAGTGTGAAATGGTAGAGTGAGACTACGTGCAAAGTCCTGCATGTGGGTCACCTCTATATAGGTCAAAGAATGGAATGACTCATTGTCTGATTAATTCAGGGAAGGTTTCACGATGTAGGTCTCCCAGAACTCGGTGGGAGAAGCCAGGCGAAGAGTGTGAAAGACCATTCTAGGAAGAGAAGACAACTACAAAATAGCAAGGATGGGTGAAATGGCATCCTGTGTGTGACAAATGGCAAGCAATCAGGAGTCTAGAAAAAGAGAAGTATGGAAACTAAATATTTCCTAGTTTCAACTGGAGATTGATTTAATGATAGTTCAAAAATCTTCAGAATCTTCTGTGAATGAGAGTTCTCACAAGAGGAGGTAAATCAGAGCCAACCCTACAGAGACTAATGGTATAGTCTTCTTTTGTAAGTTTTTATTTAAAACTCATTGTAGTTTCCATACAGTGTTATATTAGTTTCAAGTGTACAACATAGTGATTCAAGACTTCCATACAACCCCTGGTGGTCTTCACAAGTGCACTCCTTCATCCCCTTTCCCCTGTTTAACCCATTCCTCCCTCCCAACTCCCCTCTGGTGACCATCAGTGCATTCTCTATAGTTAAGAGTCTGTTTCTTCGCTTGTCTCTCTCTCCCTTTTTTCCCCTTTCCTCATTTGTTTTGTTTCTTAAATTCCACATATGAGTGAGATCATATGGTTTTTATCTTTCTCTGACTGACTCATCTCCCTTAGCATTATATTCCTTAGCTCCACCCATGTTGTTGCAAATGGCAAGATCTAATTCTTTTTCATGGCTGGTTAATATTCTAGGACTGTATTCCTTTTATAAACTAGAGGTTAGGCAAAGTTTATAGAACAAAATAAACCCTTAGTGTTCTAGGTCTTCAATAATATAAAAGTTTGCTTCTCACTCACACAAGAGGCTGGGAATGGGCAAATCAGGCTGGCCTGATGGCTTTGTTTTATGAAGATATTCTAGATTCTAGCTTATTTCCATCTTCTAGCTCTGTCCTCATATTGGACATTCTTGTTGTTCTCAAATGCATTATAGAAGTTGGGCCACCAGCAAGCTCAAGTTCCATTTGGGAATGGGAAAGAGTGAAGAACAAGGAGCAATTTCAAGAGCCCAGATGTCTTTCAACAGATAATTGGATAAAGAAGATGTGGTGTACATGTGTGTGTACGTGTGTGTGTATACACACGTACATATATATATATGTACATATATGTGTATATATACATACACGTGTGTATGCATACACACATACACACACATATATTCATAAATAGACACAGTGGAATATTATGCAGCCATCAAAAATGAAATATTGCCATTTGCAATAAAATGAATGGAACTAGAGGGTATTATGCTAAGTGAAATAAGTCAATAAGAGAAAGACAATTATCATATGATCTCACTGATATGTGGCATTTAAGAAACAAGACAGAGAATCATAGGGGAAAAGAAGAAAAAATGAAACAAGATGGAGCTAGAGAGGGAGACAAACCATAAGAAACTCCTAATCATGGGAAACAGACTGAGGGTTGCTGGAGGGGAGGAGGATGGAGATGGGGTAGCTGGGTGATGGCCACTGGGGAAGGTATGTGTTGTAATGAGCACTGGGTATCATATAAGACAGAAGAATAATCGACCTGTACCCCTGAAACAAATAATAGATTTTTTAAAAAGAACAGATACTAATCCCATATATCTCTTTTTCACCTTCCATTGGCTAGGACTTGTTCACATGGCCATACTTAGCTGCAAGGACAGTGATATGTATGTGCTAGTGGCCAGCTACAGACCCAGGATGAAAGGGTTGAAATGCATTTGGGGGAAAAAACTAGCAGTCTACATACCCCAAGCTAGTAAAGTCACAACACTTCCAAACCAAGTAATTTGTAAACTGGGAAATATATGTTTATAATTACTTTGCTAAGTCAAGGGGTATACCACATTGCCTCTCCCTCAACTTATTACCTCTCTGATTTAAAGGATTTACTTAAGTTTTCTTGCTTCTGCTGTGAAGATCTCCTTATTAGATGATTTGGTGAATTTGTTTTATTGGCATATTTTCTCTCCCTCAAATTTTTGTAGCCTTCATTGTTGTATAAACGATCATGTCCTTAAGACTCTCCCAACCCAACTCTATTATCTATCTATCTTCTTGAATGTTGTATTATTCCAAATCTCTTCAAGTTCCCCTTCTACTCTCTGCCTTTCCTGGTTCCTCCCTTTCCTTCCCACCTTGAGCTCAACCTTTTGGTCTTTATCCATTTTGTTAGAAGACTTTCACCTTTTCAGCAGTATCATCCCTCTTTTCACCCTCAAGTATCATTTATAATACTCTATGTTTAGATGCAAAACCCCAGCCTAAAACTCTCTGAATCTCCATTCATTTAAAAATATCTGTCACAGATTTCTTTAAGACCTAAAACTCCATGGGTCCCAAATTGAGTTGAGACTATTTCCCTTCTCCAATTCTTGTCTCCTCTTTTACTCATTTTGGGAGTGCATCCTGAGTCACTAGACCTTAAAATCTGAATCCTTGACCCCCTCCATTTGTTTGTTTTTATTATCCAATTTTTTTCCATCATCTTTGACTCTTTAAATAATTCCTAAGTTAGTCAGTTTATATCTCTTCTGGTTGTTTCTATTCTAGCACAGTGCCCTGGACCCCAACATGTGCTTACCTCCAACTTGGTTCTTGAACATCAGTGATGCCTTATTTAAACTTACTAATTTCAGACTAGTCTTTTTTATTTACTCATCAATCCATTCAACATTCTGATTGAGTCATTTTTCATCCTTCTGTGTGATGCTTTTGTTACCAAGTATGCTTTCCACTCTTAAGCTTATTTGAATTGAATAATTATGCTTATTAAATTGAAGTCTATCTTAAAACGTCTTCTGTGGTCTCTTCAACAATAATTGCTGCCTAGGTAAATATTACAGTTAATTCATACTCATTATATATTGCCTTCATACTTTCAATATACAAAATCATATTTATTACCTATCAACTAGATTATCTCATTGTGAAATGAATCATACTTATTTTTATCTTTCTTATTCTTTAAGAGTTTTTTACATATTTATTTGATGCAGAGAGAGAGAAAGAGAGAGGAGAGAGAGAGAGAGAACAAGCAAGGAAAGATGCAGGCAGAAGGAGAGGGAGAAGCAGGCTCCCCGCTAAGCAGAGAGTCTGACTTGGAACTCTATCCCATGATCCCAGGACCCTGGGATCATGACCTGAGCCCAAGACAGACATTTAACTGACTGTCCCACCCAGGTACCCTATTTTTATTTTCTATATTCCATAGAAAATAGTAAAATGAATTATCCTTAGTACATAATAATAAATTTTTGCTATATATCTAAGTACCATCTGAATTCTAGGGGATGAAACCATACATATAAATAATCAGATCTAGACTGTTAACAGCCACAGATTCTTAGCTGAATTTTACTTCATTTATTAAGTAGGCTCTGATGTCTGTACACAGAGTCTCAAGCCAAAAACTGGTCTCATCTAGGATTTTTCCTTTCCCCCATCTTCCACATGAGTCTATCAGCAAGTCTTGTTCTTTCTACTGTACTCTTTTCTCAACTATTTTCCCTTTGATACAAGCCATCTTTATGTCTTATCTGAATGACTATAATAACTTATTAACTGGTCATCAAGCTTCCATGGTGAGACTCCTAGAATCCATATCACGGCCCCTTTCTATTTCAATATTCATTTCAAAATCAATATCCATTCAATATTTTCTTTTCAAATACTATGTTCCAGTCTGTCTTCCCTTTGCTTCTTTACAAATTTGCCTGATTGCTTCCCAAGAGCTATTGCACCTGTTTTTATTCTCCCCTAGATTGCTCTACCTCCATTCTGGATACATGGGTCCTTTTCTTAATCACTCATGTCCCAACTTCAATGGCACCTCTAAGAAGTCTGCCCTGGCCAATGGCTCCAAAGCAGCCCTTGGTGTTTTTCATGACATGACCCTCTTTCATTGTTTCTATAGTCTTTTTCACTCTCTAAAATTATACTATTGCATACTTTTTCAGTTTTTCTGTGTCTTCTCTTAAAAACAGGTTTCATGAAAGAAGGGGCAGTTTTTTGCTCGTTGCTCTATTTCCTTGGCCTGGAAGGATGCCTACCACACGGAAGACAATCAACTGATATTTGCCTAATAAATGAAGTTATTTATTAACAACAACAACAACAGCAACTATTCTTTCTGAGTTTGGAGGACAAAGCTGAAAACTTCAGGGGATCTCATTGAATGCACGGATTTTCTCCTCTTTCTGAATCATAACTAAACAGTTTAACGACAGGGAAAAAGGATGCCAGAGTTTCACCTTCAAGGTCTAGCAGCTTGGTGGTGACTCTGGAGTCAAAGAAAAAGCAGCTGAAGAACAAAAGGAAAGAGGAAGCCACTGTAATAATAGAAGAAAAACTGCCCTTCACTGTGCCTGTCGGGACAGTAGCCAAAAGAGGCATTAAATGAGCTGGAGACCAGAGAAAAATGGCCAAAACACGGTAAACCCAGATAAGACCTAAGTAAAAGGCTCTGGCACTGAAAACCAAGACCTGGGGATGGTTTTCTGAAGAAAAATAGAGTTATTTCCCCCGTTTCATTGGCACTGTTTGTTCCTTGGAGGCATTTTGGTTAGGCCACGGCAAGCTAACCACTGATTCAAAACAGCATTTGCCAAAGGCTGGGTAATGGCTGTGTTATTCTTTCTTTTTGATATTCCTTGAATGTGAACATGTGGTATTTTCCATATAGGAAGAAAGTAACCCCATTAAAGGCCAAAAAGGAGGGGCACAGAATCAACGAGCCGAGCTCTGTAACTTGGACAGTAGCTCGTTTCTGATTCAAACCTCTTGAATTCCCGACTTAGCACTAACCTTAGTTACTATATACACCTCAAAGTTTAACATAGTGTCTACCTATTGTCCCAACTGAGGCGATCCCAAGATATCAATGACCTTTTAAACTCAGAGGTCTTGATGATTTAACTAAACACCAACACAAAAAGCTTGTGTCGTACAAGAAAATTGTGTAATGGGAGAGGAAACTGAATGAGGAGCAAAGCAGATCATTGCAGTTCTAGTTAATAAAGCAAAATGAAAGTATATTCCATGAGGCGTCCAGACAATAGATGTAACGGTGAGAGCAAGTGCTTGAGTCCTATTGCCCCTTCCCTCAAGAGGGATGTGTCTCTCTACATCCAGTCCGTACCCATCAGACCCTCATCAGCTCACATCAAACACACTCCCACTTTCTGGGACTCCATTCTTACCCATCATCTGAGACCCTGATAATGGCAACTGCTCTTGTTCCTAACAAGATCACGATGATCATTCACTCACCAGCTCCCTTTGGGCACTGACTTCCCTGATGACCCACTTGCCCTAGAATTAAAGGCTTTCTTCTAGCAATCTTTGTATTTTGGTCAACCAAGTCTCCTACACCATAGATTGCCCAGCACAAAGCCCTGGTCAAGGTATCAATCACCTGCATCACATACACCATTTTTAAAAACTGGTAAGAAAGGAAATTTTGTTGACTGGATAGTGTTCAAAAATTAATATAATGACATGAACAACTAAGACGTAGATGTGTTTCTCAAACAGTCATTAAGAACATACTCTGAGTAAGCTCTAAGGACAAAATTAAGAAGACAGGCCTGGAGAACACACATATTCTGCTCTGCTGAGGGAGTAAGAGTGATGGGGAAACAAATTCTGTACAGAATGACAAACACAGTAATCGTGGAGACACAATTGTTAGAGAAGCGCTGGTGAAGACGTTCCTCTGTATTTTCAGAGAAGCAGGAAAGGTTTCACAGACAGCTAACAACTGAATCTGTTCTCACAGACTGAAAACATTCCACACCCTAAAGAGAGGTCTCGCCAAGCCATTCTGAACCAAGAAAAAATAAAGGAATGCCAAATGTCCAGCATAGTGAAGTGTAAGCTGAATTTGGAGCAGGAAGCATAACTGGTTACTGGGTCAAAATGTATAGACTGTTTTAACTAAAAGCTATAGTTACAAATTGTTTCTTAAATTTTCTTTTAGGGAAAGATTTAAGGTAAATTTGAAGTTGAGTATTATAAAATATTTTTTTCAGGTAAGCAAATGTATATACACCAAACGTGGAGAAGTTCATATTTAAGGACAAAGAATCCTAAGAACAGTACTTTAATTATGATTTTCCTCCTTTAGTGGAAAAGAAAAGTATATGTAGAATGCAGACAGCTTCAAATTTGCAGTCTACATGCACTTGTGTATCCAGGCACTGCTGTCTCACTTTGTTTTTGCTCTTGGGAAATCCAAAGGTATTCTGATTCCCAGTTCTTCATATGTCCCTTCTTTCCCCACTCTGGAAGATTTCAGAGATTTCATTTCTTCATTAATGATCTGAAATTTCCCAGTAATATACCTCAAGGTGGGAGTATTGTCATCATTTCTTGAACTATTCCATTATGATTTCCTTCTTCTTTTCTTTGTCTCTTTTTCTGAGTCACCCAGTATTTTGATATAGAAAGAAAGATTCTGAATTTGACAGGTAAAACATTTATACATATATATATATATAAAATATAACATATAGTTCTAAAACATACAATTTATAAAATGTAATATTTATAATATATGTATTTTTACCAGAATCACTTTAGTGATGTGCTTCTTAAACTTGTATGTATTTTATCAGATTTATGTACGTATTTTATCAGATGAAAAAAGTTTTCAGATAATTTTATGAGTATGTTTTATATCACAAAATATTTTATTTCAGATCAGTTACAAACTATAAAAGATGCTTTGGTAAAACAACCATGATCTCGGTTTCTGAATAGTAAATACTAGCGTCTATGGTGTGTGGCGAGAGAATCCATCACAATGATCAGTCCAAGACAGCCATTAGGACTTTAAGTCAAGCGTCCTCTAAGAAGCCCCTCTGGGAAGAAATAAGGGATTTGAGCCATCAGCTTCATTGACATTGAAAGTAGACTAGGTTAGCATATATGACTGTTGGGAATTTCTTACCTAAGGAGACTCAGGCTTCTTAACCTAAAATGAGGTGAACATTTTAGGAGGCACTTCAACTTTCTAGAAATTGTACACAGAATTTTCTGCTTATATACATTCTACAGGGATGCAAATACCTAGCTTTCCTCCTATTTTGAAAGCAGAGTGTTCCTAAGAGTTCTCACCCACTGGAATATACTCAACGTTCCTTCACCTACTCACTCATGCGGCCTTTTCCCTATGCTGTTCCCCTCTCCTCACTCCCTGTTCCTTTAGCTTCAGTGAGGGAGAGAGTTTTTCTCCCAGCACATTCCCAGTAAAAAAAGTTTCCCTTAATTTTCCATTATCCATCCTAAGGGAGGGCACAGCAATGAGGCCTGAGGACCATACAGGCTGTAGGTTATATTCTAAAAAGTCCCTGTTACCTGGACATATAGAACGTGTGGTTCTAACTCACAGAAAATTATTTAAAGATGGCAACAACCTATGGACTCTCCAATATTTTTTTTCTTAATTGTTTCAAAAATAAACATTCTATATGCTTGAATGAGTAACACATAAGGACAAGGCATCAGTCAAGTGAACACAAGGTTAATATGGTCACATACATAAAAAAATTAGGCACAAACCAAAGTGATTTAAGAGATTTGATAGAAACTGTGGTTTGGGGGCACCTGGGTGGCTCAGTGGGTTAAAACCTCTGCCTTTGGCTCAGGTCATGATCTCAGAGTCCTGGGATCGAGCCCCGCATCGGGCTCTCTGCTCAGTGGGGAGCCTGCTTCCTCCTCTCTCTCTCTCTGCCTGCCTCTCTGCCTACTACTCTCTGTCTGTCAAATAAACAAATACAATCTTAAAAAAAAATAAAACTGTGGTTTGAAATTTCGGAGTCTGACATCTGGAATGTCAGAAAGCTACCACACTTAAGCAGACTCGCTGACAAGTATTTTAATGCATGGCTGTTTCAGGAAATGAGCTATTTTCTTCCAAATCTTTGATTTGAAGATCTTGGTTGTTTTTTTTACATTCATTTATCAGTTTCTACCTGTATTTAACATCATAAATTAAGCCTCAAAGAATCAGTGATCAATGCGTCAAACACAGGTGACAGTGGGAAGAGGCTTTTAAAGGCTTGCTTCTTGTAGGAATGTCAAATATCTAAGCAGTTCTCACTCTACCACTGCAGTAAATAATATTAAACCAAATATCAACTGAACGGCCACATGCTTTCACCTTGTTTAGACTTTTAACCTGGGATAAATGGAGAGAGGTTCATTTCTGATAGGAGGGGGTCTCGGTAATATTTTGGTCACTGCTCAGGTGGAAGGTCTCTGGGTCACACATTTTTCCATCTGAAGCCCACGGGCTGGGTTGCTCTCATGTTCCTCCCGATCCCACGCCCGTTTCTTCCACTCTATTGTATTTTCAATAGTGCTAGTGTTAGTGTTAGTGCTAGTGTTAGCGTTAGTGCTAGTGTTAGCATTAGTGCTAGTGTCAGCGTTAGTGCTAGTGTCAGCGTTAGTGCTAGTGTCAGCGTTTGTGCTAGTGTCAGCGTTAGTGCTAGTGTTAGCGTTAGTGCTAGTGTTAGTATTAGTGCTAGTGTTAGCATTAGTGCTAGTGTTAGTATTAGTGCTAGTGTTAGTGTTAGTGCTAGT
>ML108772.1:0-75591 GCA_003697995.1 Taxidea taxus jeffersonii | reverse complement strand
GCTAGTGTTAGTATTAGTGCTAGTGTTAGTGTTAGTGCTAGTGTTAGTATTAGCATTACTGCTACCGGAGCTGTCACTACCACGTTATATCCGGCTACCACTTCTTAAATGTCTGTGAGCTACTATGTTGTAGAGCAACAGGCTTCTGTAAATAATTAAAATGCTGTATCCTCACACTAGTCTTGGAGATTTTTGTTTTTTTTCATTTCCCAGGTGATGAAGAGAGTTTCAGAAAGATAAAGTGGTTGACTACGGACTCACAGACAGAATGTGATAAAATTGCAATTTGGACTCCTTCTGGTTTCAGAGACTCAACTTTTCTGTTCAGAATGGATCCTGTACAATCAACTGGTGAAACAAATCAAATAAAGCATCTCTTCTGTTCCCTCGCCTGAAAACGGGTACAAATAAATTTGGGAATTGCATTACGAGATCGAACCTTTAACCAAAGGTCAAAACCCATCACGCTGGCCGGCAAAGGTGAACAAGCAAGAAGTCTTGGGTCAAGCCAAGTGTTCACAGAGGGAAAGAAAGAGCCAACACATCATGTAGGAACTATGCAGTTTTACCTTTCGGATAAGGCCAATAATCTTATTTCAGGGCAAAACAAATTGTCAGGTTTCTGAAGAAGATTTCGCGAAGGCAAAGGACGAGACTTCCGTGTTTTCTCTCCTTGGAGGAAAAAATGAGGTATTGGACTAGATCCTGTCGACAATGTCTCAGCCCAGCATGTGTTTATCTCAGCAGAGTCTTCTGCATAGTTGCTCCACTGTGGGAAATTACCCATCATTTATTATCACCTACTTCCTGCTTGCTGGGGCCTCACCACCCAGCTGACAGCCTCCCCATCTGTTCTTGGATCCCAGTCAGGGACACTAAATACCTCGGAACAACAAAGCAACGCTCTTTCTGTTTATCTCCTGCCGTCGCCACATATTGACCTCATAAACACACTATCTGGGATTTCATTAGTTCGATCCCTCCTTTCGCAAAATCCTTTCTGTTGGGGACAAATATCAATTCTCTGAAATCTCAAGCAAAGTATGTATTTAATTACTTCTGGCCATATGTTTGGCACTGGAACATTTGCCTACGATGGGATGTAAAGGTAATACTCCAAAACATCTAATGGGGAAGCTTAAGCTCTGGAAGAATGCCCGTCACCTCAGCAGGTGACAAAATGTAGTCAAGCCATAGCATTCGTCTTACACTTGCTGAGTCCAGAAGGCTGTGTGTGAAGGAAAGGAGGAAGGGACAAGGCCCCTGGTGGTAGCGTGGAGCTCTGGGAAGCCGCTATAGGCAAGAGCAGTTCTGAATTTGCAACTGCAGGGAATCACAACCTCATTTTCCCCATTTATAAAGTGAGGTGGTTAACCATCCCACCAACTTCACAGACGGGTCATTAAGAAAGGAAAACACTAAAAGCTGTAGTCCTGCCATCCTTCACTAATTAGCATCCCAGCAGTCAGTGTGGCTTCGAGACATATGCACCGAGGGACGCCTGCGTGGCTCAGTCGGTTGAGTGTCTGACTCTTGCTTTCGGCTCAGGGGTCGTGAGATCCAGCCCCAAGTCAAGCTCTGCACTCAGTGGGGAGTTGGCTTGAGATTCTCTCTCTCTCCCTCTCCCTCTTCCTCTTCCCCCTGCTCTAGCTCTCTCGAATAAATAAATAAATCTTTTTAAAAAAGGGGGCACCTGGGTGGCTCAGTGGGTTAAGCCTCTGCCTTCAGCTCAGGTCATGATCTCAGGGTCCTGGGATCGAGCCCCACATCAGGCTCTCTTCTTGGCAGGGAGCCTGCTTCCCCCTCTCTCTGCCTGCCTCTATGCCTACTTGTGATCTGTCTCTCTCTGTCAAATAAATAAATAAAATCTTTAAAAATAATAAAAATTAAAAAAAAAGACCTATGCACCAAAAGCTCGAATGTCCCAGGGACATATGGCTGAATGCAATGGCCTCAACATGCTGCTGGGACCCCCATGTATTGGGGTCCAATTCCAATTATTTTGTTGGTAACTTAAATAAAGAATTGCATTTAGCTATTCATGGGAGCAGGTTATTAACTGGCATTTTAGGAATATAGTTCCAGACAGTGATCACCACTCAGAGACGATGCTGTTACTCAGAGCTCCCAAAAAGTGGATTTTTGCTATGAGTGAGTTTACAAAAGGCGTTAGAGCAAGGACCACAGACACAAATAAGGAATACTGTCCAAGGGACCACTACCAGGTCATCCGACACTGCCACTTCTATATTCTCTTATTTTTTTTTTTTTTTTAATGCTCAGGAAGGAAGGAATTATCTTTTTTTTTTTTTAAGATTTTATTTATTTATTTGTTAGAGAGAGAGAGAGAGCGAGCACAGGCAGAGTGGCAGGCAGAGGCAGAGGGAGAAGCAGGCTCCCCGCCAAGCAAGGAGCCCGATGTGGGACTCGATCCCGGAACGCCGGGATCATGACCTGAGCCGAAGGCAGCCGCCTAACCAACTGAGCCACCCAGGCGTCCCTCTATATTCTCTTATTATCAGCATTCTGCCTTGGTTGCCTTTGGGTAAGATTTATGGACAGAGAGGAGGAATGGATGAGATATAATGAGGAAGAACTAAGGCATGACAGCAGAAGGGCAAACTGAAAGCTCCTTACATTTGCTGTGACCCTCCTGTCATCCTCAGATACTTCTGTGAAGCTGTCAAGGAGTGGTGTTGGGGTGGGGGGTGCACAATGAAGGCTGCTGAGCGTTCAAATGCCTTCCCCATGGCTCAGAGATTCAAGAGAATGGGAGTGGTATGAGACCCAGAAATTCCACAAGACTGATAACGGTTCTACCTGAATTACAGGGATTGAGGTGCTTCTCTCAGCCAAGCATGGATTCTTTGGGAAGACAAGACTTAAAAACTATGTTTTACAAAAGTCGGTAGTCAGTCTTCTAGAAAGGTCAGTTACCAACTTAACAAAATATACATACTTCTGAGCTCTATTTTTTCAGGAGCATCCTTCCCTATTGCAATTATGCATTGTTTTAAAATCCCAGGTTCTCTGTAAAGAAAGTCGCTTTTGAGATGGTCCTTGCTGCCAAAAGCTCAATTCAATGTGCAGCTCCTGGGCAGAGGGGGTGAGAAGAAAGGAGAGGAAGAGTTGACAAAAAGCAGGCAGATTTAGAAGGGGATCTGAGAGCCTGATGCACATGCATCTGACAGGAGGGGAAAAGCCAGCCAACAGGACGGGAAGTGAATGGAATGCACCTTGTCTAGGGAATGAATGAGTATGTGTCTGGCTCCTATTCAACCTTCAAGAAATAACTTTCATCGTTGTTGCTTTTTGCATGATTGCTGTCTCTGTTTTTGCCTTTACCTGGACTGAGGTAAAATCACAGAGATGCGAGTCACACAGGCACAAGTGCAGCCCTGACGGACAGTAAATCATACAGGGATTCAGATGGCCTACCCCATCTTCAGAGCAGAGCGCAATGCAGTGTGGTGAGGAAATGAATGGATGGGGGCAGGGCGCCTGGGTGGTGCAGTCCCTTAAGCCTCCAGTTCTTGGTTTCAGCTCAGATTGTGATCTCAGGGTGGTGAGATCGAGTCCCACATCAGGCTCCACACTCATGGCACAGTCTGCTTCTCTCTCCCTCACTGTCTGCCCATCCCTGCTTCTAAAATAATTTTTTTTTTAATGAAAATGAATGAATCATTAAATGACTTGTAAAGATTTTCCTGTTGACTTTATTCTCACCGATTTATTTAATTAATCTCCCCCACCCCACCTGCTGAGGGCTATTTCCACAGTGCCCACACCAAGTGAGCATGCCCTCAACATCCTCCTTCCTTGTCTTATGGTGATACCATCCGAGACCTTGCCATCGGTAAGCCACTATCGACCTACACACCTACCAGCTGAGATTTAAGGTACAAAGAGCCTTAAGGGAAGTGAGGTTCTCAACTAAGGTAATGATCTATATCACAGACAATTTTAGTCTCTGGCTGGATCCAAGAGGACAATGCACATGGGTATGTTGTAAAGGCCTAGAAAGGATGAGTTGAAAAACATGGCCATAATAGTCTAAGGCATCTAAGGTGTCTGGAGACTGGGAGGAACTGGACCGGTGAAGCACAACTGAAAAAACAAACAAACAAAAAAAAATGGGGGTGAGAAAGGAACCTGAGATACAATGGTTTGAGCACAAATGGAGGAGAGAAAGAAGTCATCAAAGAACCACTATGCCCACCATGCTGTTTTGGTATTGATAAATCTTGTTATTTGTGAATGGAAAAGGAATAACATAACTGAATTTCCCTTGGACAATTTCTGTTGTGTACTCTGAGGATTTTAAATTTCTACATCTGCATAATTTTGGCTGCTGCAGAAAAAGTAATGTCTTTTTAATTTTTGTTCTTTTTTTCTGAATGGGGTATGCTTGGCACCATGTCGATGGCATTCTGCATGTGTACATAACTGAATCAATCATATTCTCCAGGAGTAATGAAGAAAGAGAAAGAAAGCCAAACCTTTAAATGCACCAAGAGCAAGTAACTTCCATAAATGGCAATATCACAACTTGATGTCATTTTAGCAGGTTAAGCATTTAAAAATGCTGAAATGATCAACTTAATCAAAGGCTAGGGCACATTTCTGCCCAAAATAATTTAATTACAACCCATTTTAATTGAAAATTTGCTTAAAATATTCAAGACAGAAAATAGCAAACAGGTTACTGCCAAGATATTTTGGACCACAGAGTTTTGGTCATGACTTCTCTCTCTCTCTCTGGTAGTATATATGATGAATTCTGAAGAAGTCAAGGGTCAAATGTTAATCGGTGAATTATCCAAATTGTTGTTTATCTTGTGTCTTATCTTTTTCTGCCTTTTAACATTTTCATGAATACTGGCTCCCTAGGAGTGGCTGGAAAACCAGGGTGAAGACAAAATTTACATGTACTATATTCACCACCATTACATTTTGGTCACGTTTCCAGGTTATGAGAGAGGGCAGAGCAAATTCCAGCTGTCTAAATTCTGGTCGCTTTTGACTACAACACTTCCTACTATAATAAATTCATTTAAGAAGTAATTCCTGAAATATTTTGCAACAGTACAAGGGCACTGAATCATGGATATTTAATTACGTTTTTGGAAATTTCAGTATTTTGTTTTCTGAATTTTGCTGCCATATACAAAAACCATCAACGGCTTGAGGATAGATGATCTATCTCTCCAAGATTTTTTGTTTCCTGTATAGTGGAGAATTACTGGTATTTGTCCTTAAACATTAAATTAAGGTTATTAGAGTACATCTGCTATTGCTTAGTTTTCCCAACATTTAACAAAATACCTCTAAATTCTGTGTAATTAAGCTGCAATTGTGAAATGAAACATTAAAGTGAAATATTTCCAAAACACCACAATCCATGTATAATTAGATACTGATTAAGGAGGTAGATTATCTAGTAAACTAGTTTCTTCATTGATTGCCTGACTTGGGGAAATTCCCCTGAGACAGTGATTATCTGCTCTGATTGGGCATGAGGTATTTGCTTAAACTTAGGACATCTGCCAGGATGACCTAACAGATCACGTATTTAGAGCAGCTGGATTACTGACATCTCGGCCAAAATAAGGAAGTGGTGGGCTCTTAGGCACTTCCATTTCTATCAGTCAGCAGGCTGATAGTCCTTATCTTATACGTGAATAGAATTCAATTTTCTTTCTACTCCTGTGTTCTGCTGGCAAAAAAAGACATTAGAGGTACATCAAGATTATAATTGTAATAGTCACAAATACTGTTTTGACAAATATTCTTATCATGAAAATTACCACTATCATATAGTTAGAAAATGTTTAATTTTTGTCACATAAAGATAAATGAAAGGATTTAATATATTTAACGAATAGTAACAATTGCACGAAATTACAACAGTTAACATTTGCTGTATAAAGTGAGAATTGTATCTGCGTGATTTTTTCTTACAGGAAACAGAAATGAATTCAAAATATCTTAGAGTTGCTTTGGGAAAAAACAGGAACGTATGATATTGAGCATTATTATTGTACTGTGTGGCCTTTTATCATCTTAAATATCATGTGCTGAATACACTCGCTCATTCGTTCAAAGAAAGTGAAGTTGCTTGAATTATAGATTATTAATTATACAATCTTCATAACTATTATTCATACATATAAAAAATATTTCTGGAATACAACAGCATACAGTAAAATGGAACCACTTTGCATATTTGATAATATCAAAAAATATTATGAACACAGAAAAATTGTTACTTGAAATAGATGGAGTCCTTCTCAGAGGTTAGGAAAAGGTTTCAACCATCCTTTTTTTTTCAAGATTTTATTTATTTATTTGACAGAGAGAGAGAGAGATCACAAGTAGGCAGAGAGGCAGGCAGAGATGGGGAAACAGGCTGAGCAGAGAGCCTGATGCAGGGCCTGATACCGGACCCTGGGATCATGACCTGAGCCAAAGGCAGAGGCTTAACCCACTGAGCCACCCAGGTGCTCCAGTTTCAGCCATCCTCAACCCCTTTCTTTATCTACTTATCTATGACTTGTGAATTTCTCTTAGCTGTCTTTTGGTAGCAGGACATGGGGATCATTTTAGTTGTCTTATGGGTAAGAAATGCAGGCCGTGTTTGTCTCGTCACAGCCAGACAAGCACCCGGGTCCTTTCTTCATGTGCACTGTTGGTAACTCCCCTGCTCATCAGCTACCCACTTCCCACTGCCTGCATCTGCAAGGTGGCTTCATCTTACAGACACCTGGAAACCCTTGCACATTACCTAGAACTGATTGATTAAACTCTGAAGTCATAGGGTTTGTGTGGCTCTTTTCTAAGCCTACAATTATAAAACTTTGTAACAGAGCTTATAAGGACTGTTACAGAACTTGTTGAAAGAAAGAATGTCTGAATGTGAAATGGAGAGGCAGAGGAAAGAGACCAGCTGGTAGACCGAATACTTAATGGGGTGAATCAGAATGAGAAACACAACAGAATTCACATCAGGAAAATTCCATATTTCAAAGGTTCCCAAGTATATTTTTATATAGCCAAAGTATCTTGACACAGACCTCCTAATAAAGTTATGCTCAGCACTGAAAACAGAAAGGACTCTCAGGCGAGTGTGATGTGGGCATGAGAACAGAGTAAAGAGGGAATATTCCAGATGTCTCCTCCTTCCCAGGGCTCGAGTAAACGCAGTGACGAAAGAGCAAGGATTCTGATTTGAGTGACCAGGTTTAACACCAACTCTGCGACAAAACAGGCTGAGGGCAGTCAGCATTGCTTCAGACTTCTTCAGAGACTGATGGAAATATTTGAGTATGTTGAGAAACCATCTCTTAGATGAGGGGCAGTGTGCAAGTGTAAAATTTGACTAGAGCATTTTTACTTACTTCATCTCACATGTCAATTAAATGCCAGATGCAATACAAGAAGTAATTCATATTCATTTTATTTTAATTTTTATTACAAGGGTGACTTTACTTCTAAATGACTGAAGTGTAACTAGATTTAGGATTGATTGATTTTATATCTCTTCCCACTGGGGCAAGAAGAAAGCCACTTTTTTCTTCAACCCTTTGTGGTTTTAGAATTGTAGATAAACACTTCATTCTGAGAGAAAGTTTAAAAAAAAAGCTTCTGAAAGATTGATTCAGTGTCACTTTTTCAATTATGCAAATTAAACAAATTAAAACATTTGATAAAGAAGTTTCTAAAAATTAAACTTAGTCTGCACATTTTCCCCCAACAATGAACTTATATGAAAGAACTATTTTATTTCTGATGTGTTAAAGATAGATGAGAATCTATAGCCTGTGGGACATCAAGTAGAAAACTGACAACATTTTTCCTATAATTTCAAATATTTATGTAACCAAATGTAAAGATCTCACTTTCTAGATCTTTTTTCATTATTCTTGCAAATCTGCTATACTGTGACCCCATTTCTTTTTGGCAAAAAAAAAAAAAATGTATTTGTGTGTGTATCTAAACAACAACAAAAAATGTTTATTGTTTAGGAAAGGCCAAATGAAAGCATTTTAACTATTTCTAAACTTTCTATACTAATAAATTGCTAGAATTTCACTTAAAGAAGGAATTTAAATTACTTTTAATCTACTTCAAAATATTATATTTGCTATCATGCCTATGAATGAAAAGATGCAAGAATGGCAAAACTAGTTAATCTACAGACATATCAAAAATCCTATAAGTTTGTAATTGTCATTGTGAAGTGTATATTTTTTCTAGCAAAAAGAATCCATTAGAAATAGTTTAATATATTATCCCAGCTATTTTTAATATGCTGTGCCACACTTTCATAAAAATATGACTTGTGCTTTGACATTCTTTATATCACTACTGTTTAAAAATCATAACTTATTTAATTCTAAGAAGAAAGGAAGAAATGGGATAAAATTACCATGACATGTAAAACCCGTAAGCTCTACAAGCAGAGTGAAAACTAGGGGGTAACTGTATTTCATGGCAGAAATAATAGGATGGCCTGCTTTGGTTTGACTAGGTTCATCTTGATGTATTTGGAATTAATATTCTATTTAAAAAACATATACACATTTTTAGGTTAGCATCATCAGGGTCTGAAAATCAGTAGGTACACAGGTCTAAAAAGATATTTCACACATTCCTAAAGAATCTTCTTTGCATGACTCTTTTTTTAAAGATTTTATTTGCTTGTTTGACACACACAGAGAGAGATCACAAGTAGGCAGAGAAGCAGGCAGAGAGAGAGGAGGAAGCAGGCTCCCTGCTGAGCAGAGAGCCAGACTTGAGGCTGGATCCCAAGACCCTGAGATCATGACCTGAGCCAACGGCAGAGGCTTAACCCACTGAGCCACCCAGGTGCCCCTTTGCATGACTTTTAATAGTATTTGTAGTTACTAGTGAATTCTAAAAAATATACATAAGAAATGAAAACCTCTAGGATGCAAGCCATCTGTCCTTACATGACATTCATACATATTTTTATGTCCTTTTGTCCAAATCAAAAATTTTAGTATTGTTGGCATTTGGGTAATAGTCTAAAGAAATACAAGCAAGCATAGTCTTTTATAGATATGTAAAAAATAGTCTTTAATTAACATTATTGAGGTCTTCAGCAAATGTGATCTTTTAATATATATATAATTCTAAATGTTAATGTTAAGAATTAATAGAATACAATTAATAGAATGCAAGAACTTAATAGAATACACATTTGGCTATTTTTTCACTAGTTATCTAAACAATAGGCTCCAAATAAAGAAGTACCTCTAACACTTTAGGATCATTAATTTAATCTAGAAATGTAAAGTCTAAGAACATTTAAAGTTATATGATTCTAAAACATCTTATTTCATGTTTCATGGTGTCTATTATTTTAATGTTAATTTTAATCCCCAAATATGTTATAATGCTTAAGACATAGTATGGGTTGAAAACTACTTATTGAAGTAGAATTTACATAGAATCAGGTCTTCATCCTATAGTCACTACAACTTCCCAAAGATGTAAAATGGCTTTTAATAAATTAAATTAGTACCTGATAACCTTAAATGAAAAGTTTCAGACACATAACAATTTTAGGACTGTGTGACACCTAAGAACACTTTGTCCCTTACACTACTCAACAAATGCCAACACTGAGATCTAATGAGGTTAAGTGATGGGTGTGAGGAACATACATCATTTGCTTGAGATCACACCTGACACAATAACCAAAAAAAAAAAAAAAAAGGTAAAATGACAGTTTAATGTCATCACTGTTGATCAAAGAAGAAATCAGTATTTGACCAAAGACTGATTTGGATCATCCCTGGTGTGTTTCCACCAAGGAAAAGGCATAGATGAAGAGAAGTGGGAAATTGCATTTGTTTAGAGACTTGGGTACTATATCAGGTCTTTAAAACATATTTAGTCTTTACAACAATGTATATGGAGAGCGTGTGGCCAGCTATAGAAGCTCAAGAATACAGTGGTGTAGGCCCTCAGACGGGAAGACAAATTTACATATAAATAAAACTTTCTTATTCTGTGAAAGGACTGCTGTGGTCTGAATGTCTGGCTACCCCCAAATCCATATGTTGAAACCCTAGCCCACAAAGGTGATGGTATTTGGAGATAGGAGTTTTGGGAGGTAAGTCATGAGAGGGGCACTTCCATGAGTGAGATTAGTGCCCTCGGCCAGATAAGATGCAATAAGAAGTCTGTGATCTTGAAGACTCCCCTTGCCCAACCATGTTGGCACCTTGATCTTGGACTTCTAGTCTAAATAGAATAATCAGCTATGGAGGAGAAAAAAAGCAGAATATAATGAGTTGAAGTACTGGTTGTCAAGAAAGTGAAGTAGGTAGTGAGTTTCAAGAAGGTCGACAATATGGAATGTAGAAGGGAGATAACTTAAAATCCAGAACTGTGAGAAATATATTTGTCTAGAAACCACCCAGTCTGTGGTGTATTTGTTCTAGCAGCCTGAACAAACCAAGACACCGGCTTTATCTCAACCGTCTAGATGGTGATCCATTCATCTGTCTTCATAACCAAATTTCTCAAAACTCTCCACCTAATAGAGTCCTTTTCTTTCCTCTCTCGTTCATTGAAATTGGACTGCAAGTGGGCTCTTGGGCCCAAACCTACTGAAACAGAAACAATGAATGGATCCTCCAGTTCTGATTTTATGTTATCTCCCTTCTATATTCCATATTGCTGACCTTCTTGAAACTCGATACCTATTTATCTTTCTTCACAACCAATACTTCAACTCATTATATTCTGCTTTTTTTCCTTCCATAGTTGACTCTTTTACTCTATGACCTCACAAATATAAGGCTCCTTTTTTATATTATTCCCTGGTAGAAGCATGCCAGAGGCAAGACCAGTCTGGCCTTTACTGACAACTGATCTTCCTCTCTGGAGTTACTGTGCTGACTCTTCCCCTAAATGTTTTTTGTAGGTTTTTCCTGTAGGGTTCCATTCTTCTGGAGCATTGGTGGTATAGTGGTTAGCATAGCTGCCTTCCATTCTTCCACTACTCTGCTTCCACTACACTATACTTTCTTCTGCGGTCCCATGTATTCACTTTATTTCAACTCTCACCTGCACAGTGATACCCCCATATTACCACCTTCATCCCTCTGGGGTTCTGAGGTTCTGATGTCCTATCTGTCTGAGAAGTGCACACCTCATGTACAATATATTGGTCAGAGACTTGGCAACCTCTCTTTTTTAGCTTTTCCTTGAGATCATTATGTTGTCAACTATCCTAGAAATATGAGTCAAATTTGACCCCTTTTCAAGCCTCCACTAATAGCCAACTAATTGACTATTTCTCAATGTTTCCACAAGCCAACCCTCCCTTACCACTGCAACTCCTAAATCTGGTTTGGGCTGCCTTCCACACCGTAGTCACCATGACAAAGCGAGAGCGCCAAGTCTTCCTCCCTCAGTTCTCCTCTGAACACACTACCTCCTACGTTATTGCTTGGGAATTGGACACTTAGTAAATATTTCATTGACTCATTTACAAATAATGAATAAATGAATTAATTGCATTAATTTGGGCAATGAAATATATAGTTAATCACTTTGTGACAGACTACAAATCTCTGTCCTTTTCCTTCCCCTCTTCTCTTTTTTTTCTCTCTATGTAGAAATTGATCAGTTTGGCATGTCACTTAAATATCTTATATGTACCGCCCTGAAGGTGATCCTAAAAATAATTTTTACCCAGTAGAGTTTAATTTGTGAGAGCCAGAAATGATGAGAACCACAATAGCAAAAATAATTTCATATTTTCATTTAAGTTTATGTTTAAAGAAAAGTTTTCTCTGTAAGAACATAATAGTTCTTGAGTTACCCAAAATTCAACTAGGACAGTTATCTTTAAAGTTGGAAAATAAAAGTAATTACTGTTTTTCCTTTAAAAAAAATGTTAAAATGGTGCTTCCCAATGACAACTCTGTTAAAAGTTAGAAGATCTTGGCACAAAGCTAGCATGCACTGAAACTTCCATATATTCTCAGGCCAGGAGTTTATTATCTCTTAAAGTGGTATGATCTCCAGTGTTAGATGTTCCAGAAGTTTATGATCCTGTTGTCATTTTTCACAAACACATGCATGCACACACATGCACGCACACAGATACAAAGACAAATACACCCAGGCATCCACAGGCACACACACAAACACACACACATGCACATAAGTACACACACACACACATAAACACACAGGCACACATACAAGCACCCATGCTCCGGCACACACATGTGTGCACACACGTGTGTGCAAACACAGATATACATGCATACACACACATTCACACACTCTATTAAAGAACATTTCAGAACATGAGCTCCCAAAGTGCACACACCCGTGCACTTGAAGTGTTCTAGTGTCAAAGTAAACGGAGATGGAAATCCTTTAGCCTCTTTAAATTAAAACTACAATGTCATTGTTTTAAAATAGTCCCATTGCTGTCCATAAGAGCTAAACTATGGAATGAGCCTAGATTTCCATCAACAGATGAATGGATAAAGAAGATGTATGTATATACAATGGAATACTATGCAGCCATCAAAAAATGAAATCTTGCCATTTGCAACAATGTGGATGGAACCAGCGAGTATCATGCTGAATGAAATAAGTCAATCAGAGAAAGACAATTATCATATGATCTCCCTGACATGAGGAATTTGAGAGGCAGGGCAGGGGGGTCGTGGTGGGCAGGGAGGGAAAAAAATGAAACAAGATGGGATCGGGAGGGAAACAAACCATAAGAGACTCTTGATCTCAGGAAACAAACTGAGGGTTGCTGGGGGTTGGGGGAGAGGGACAGGGTGGCTGGTTATAGACATGGGGGAGAGTATGTAAGACTGATGGTTCACAGACCTGTGCCCTTGAAACAAATAATACATTATATGTTAATAAATAAAAAGGAAAAAAAGAAAAAGAAAATAAAATTGTCACATTGCTCATAACCAGGGGAAATTTTTCCTTGTAAATTGGAATACATCAAATCTAGGACACAATGAGAACATAATACAGCCCCAAGAAAGATTATTCTTGTACAGAACATTCTAAACAATGAGAACAAATTCATCTTGTCCAGGAAATTTAGTAGATCAAAATTATTGGAAGGGGGTTTCTCGTGTTTTCTATGGATCGCACTAAAAACAGCCATAGGTGTAGCTCGCAGAGGGAAGTTTTTTTATTATTGTCTGGAGATATATGCTTTTTGAGTTAAGTGCAGCACCATGGCTGATCATACTTCTATATAAGAGAGAACGGATGTGTTTCCAAAGCATGTTTTCTAATTGCTGTATTTTCAGATAACCACTTCTTAAAAGGATAAATGCAAAGCTCTGAGGAACATGTCTCGTCAGGGTGGCCATCATGTGCATCACCTGTAACCACAAGTAGTGTGTGAGAGAGAATGCAGAATTCCAAACGACTGGAAAAGTAAGGCTCAAAGAACAAGACACATTTTAACATAAGGAGTAGGGGAGTCCCACCCTACAGATGCTTGTAGGATTGGTCTGCCACCATTTTCTATAAATCTGCCCTGGAGGGGACAGTCCACCTTCTGGCTATTTCTGGGGCTTCAGTTTAGATAGTTAGCCACTAGTTACTGAGATGGCAAACAAAATGAATAACATTAGAGACTTTCAGGCTGAGACTGCTAAAACTCAGTCCACGGGTGAGAGCCCGTGTGTGTGCATGTGCGTGTGTGTGTGTGTGTAGGGGGTTATGGGCATGTGGGTGGAAGGAATCAGGCTCTGAGGGCAACAGGAGGAGGAATCTTCATGGAAGAGCTCTCATCTAAGGGAGGGAGCATCTCCGCAAATACATGGTTGCAGATGTCCCACGATATTAAGGTCGCCCTGAATCTCACCAAGAAGATAACCATGCTGTCTATCAGATGCTCTAAAGAAGTTTAAGTGCCTCCTCAGAAGAAAAAGCAATTTTCTTTCCTCTTTTTGTTTTTTTTTTCTTTTCCAAATTGGCAATGTACTCAATGTTATACTTATCTTAGGAAAGACATCATGCCTGTTCTTTGAAAAAACTGAACTTCTTAAAATTATGTCACATCACATGAAGTAAGAGTGATGATTTGGTCTTCTAGGCATGTGACTCTATCTGTCCTGCTTTCCTTTCCTTTGCTTGCAATATGTTGATCTATGTTAACATTGAAATAGACCTTACACGATACTTTGCACATTCTGAGAAGGCTGCTCTTCATGTTTGCCCTCTGAGAATAAGAGATGTGCTCTTGCAAATAGTGTTCTTCAAGTCAATATCTGAAAATGACTACTTATTACTGAAGACACTAGCAGAAAGCAGCACATTACTGTCTTAATGCCTCATGATTTGTGTAATGCACCCTACACACACACACATTCACACGTACACAGGGCACTCCTGCCTGTGCAGTACACGGTAAATTAAGGTAAAAGTGGTTTAAGTTATGTTTTAAGAGCAATATTTAGGTACTGTCTGTGGCAGATTCTCCTCATCTGCTACATCATTCGTTATAAAGCTTTCTTTCATGTAATAAAGACAGTGAAGATGCATGAATTTTAGTGTGTACATTAAGGTCTAGTTGAGACTATCAATCTCATACTCATGAAAATTCTTTCTCTCCAGGGCTTCTGTTCTTGTAAATAATAGAGGTGAGATAAAAGGTATTGAACTGTGCAAATGGCCGGCTTCTAGGGAGAAAATACAAAAGCTACAAAGAAAAATAATCAATGTTGGGCAGATCGATAGTATGGTAAATGAGAGGAGAAATTTATCCTGAGACTGAGTCTATGAAAAGCCTGCTGATTTTTTTCTAATGCAAAAAGATTTTGCTGCTAATTATAAAAATAAAATATAATTACTTAAAAATCAATCAGTACATTAATGAATAAAATATAACATAATACATATCCTAACCCCTATTCCTATCACTTAGATGGTGTTAGCTACTACTAGCATTTTGCTGTCTATCCACATAATGCTTTATGGACACACACACACACACACACCCCTAATTTTTCATAGATGTATGATTTCCATTTTATCTAATTTTTATATTATGGCACCAAGCACTCCTGGTTCTCTGCCTTCGTCTTTATAATAATTTCATATTCTCTTTTCACTGAATTCTCTTATCTTCTCATCTCTAAATATTTAAATAACCCAAGGCTCGTCCTTAATGTCTATACTCAGCTTTTAGATGATCACAGCCAGTCTCAGAGGTTTAAATCAATTTATAGACCGAAGTTCCCAGATGCACACCTCCAGTCCTGAACTTTCTCCTTGAACACCAGCTTCATTTATTCAGTTGCCAAGACAACATCACTGAACGGATGCCTGATGTGCATAACAAGTCTAATGTTTCCAAAACCAAATGCTTTATTCTTCCCCTCCCCAGAATGCTCCCTCCTCAGGCTTGTGCATATGAGCAGAACGGAAGGTCCACTGTTCCGCTTTCTCTGGCCAGAATTTGCAATCTATGACTCCTCTGACGTCCATGCTTTGGTGTTCACTGGCCCTTCTGCATAAGACCTTTTTCCTACACAAAATGACTGGGTCTACTCCCTGACTTAATTCAGCATCAGGAACTAGCAAATGCTAATTATTAAAGAGAAATCCAATGAAGAAATATTACTTGGTTTCTTTATTTAAGTAAGTTGAATGGGACGAGTTAGAGTAATTTTACCTGAATACCTACAGGCAGTTGGTAAGTCCTTGGCTAATTAAATGGATCATGTAAGTGTGTAGATAGATAGATAGATACAATTTTGTGCAAATAAGCAAATTTTAAAACTTTAAACATTTTCCCATTATAAAGCCTAACTCTAATATCATTTCATTATTACTCAAGCAAAACTATCATATCTTATAAAATATAATCCCCCAAACTACAGACCAGTGTCTCAATAGCCTATCAACTGGTGGTTACTTATAGCAATCAAATTCTCATCTCCAGTTTAGAAGCTGTAGGAAACTCACCTCTCTAGGAAATATTATAGGTAAGAGAATAATCATGACACTTGAGGTTAAAGTTTGAAGACTATGTGTTATAATGACAAGATAAGCATTCAACAACCTATTTAATTAAGTTTTTCTAGCTAATGTGATACTCTTTAATGTAATTCTCATATATATGCAACCAGTAGCAAGCAAAGACAGAACAATGCTAAGTTGTCAATGTCTCTGTCATGTTATCAATATTTTAAAGGTAGAATGACTTTTTTTTAAAAAGGTTCATTTATTTTATTTTTAGAGAGAGAGCGAGATGTGTATGCTCAAGCAAGGGGAGGAGCCGAGGGAGAGGGAGAGAGAGAATTCTCAAGCAGACTTCCTGCTGAGTCCAGAGCCTGACGCAGGGCTTGATCCCAGGACTCTGAGATTGTGACCCAAGCCAAAATCAAGAGTCAGTCAGTTAACCAACAGAGCCATCCAGATGCCCAGAGGTAGAATGAGTTTTAAGATTTTCATCCCACAGGGAAATTTGCCAAACGTACAGAAAGTTCACAGAAATAAATCTCCCTAAATTACAGTATAGATTTAATACTTTCTAAAATAATGGCCATGCATTTTCATAATAAATATATTATTTTAATGTATAATATTTTAATACAATACTCAGAAAAACACTTGTCAACAGTCCACTTGCCCCACAGACTGAAGTGCTACCTAGCTGCCAGTTTATTTCAGAACAATCATTTTCAGCCAAGGGCACTTATTATATTCCCACCTGAAGTTACACATTCAACGTCTTTTCCAACACTGGAAAGAGTTATTTTAGGGTCTCCTGGGCTCTCTTCCTTGATTAACTCCAATCCAGTTAGCGTTCCTATTTTTTACGAAGAGGCTTTGTTTGACTGTCATTTACTAAATTATTAGATTACCTCCTGATTACAATCTCACAAGGTTGTACGAATACCCTAAGAAATGATAATGTCTTTATCATTTTTAAAAGGACTAACGCAGTACCTCATTCAAAACTAGTTTACAGCATTTTCTTTTCCTTAGGCATGACTTGAAGCTTCCAAGAAAAAAAAACAAGACAACACTACAGCAAAAACTAATGATGTACTGTATGGTGACTAATATAGCATAATTAGAAAAAGAAAGAAAGAAACAAGACAAAATGCACACACATTACATTCCCATACAGAGGCAAACAACAAAGGATCATCTTTGCTAAGAAAGGTAGGCCCAACGTTGTTCCTTAGCTATGAATCAGTTATGCTGGGACTTCAAACCAGTGACCATTTCGCCCAGTTAGAGTGAAAATATTGACCCTTCCTATACTCTGTCTTCCTCCTTTCTTTGATAGGACAAGTATCCCATTGTTTCCGTAAGCATTTTTTCTTCTTATAGATCAACAATATGATTTGGACAATTGCATGAAAGTGGGGTTCACAGGGTGTGATTACATAGAAAGACTTCTGAACTGCATGGGATATGCCAGGTTGTGATTTCCAGCTCTGTCACTTGGAAACTTGGAAAATGTTTTTGAGCAAATCATTCAAACTCTTATGGCCTTTGTGGGCATATGTATTAAATAACAATGTTTATCAAAAAGATCTATAGATCATTCGATTCTAATAATCTATAAATCCATGAGATTTTAATCTTCTGCATGCTCAAGCCATAAGAGGGAAGCTTTGTATGTATTAAAATTGGAAAAGGGTTGAGAAAGGATTAAGTTTTTGGAGAGACGGTATAGCCTGTTCTGATGGAAGGTGCACCAGACTACAGTCCCATCAGAGATCTATCTAGATGTGCCTCTGTCACTACTAGCTTGGGGTCTGTGGCCCCAGTACTCAGGCTCCCTGAAGTGAAGTATTATTTTTCTCATCTCTTAAAAGAGTAATGATAAACCTGTTTTCTTATCTCAAATACTTTTTAGGTAGATCAGATGAGAAACTATATTGATCTATAATGCAGACATTATATAATATGTGATATATATATATAGAGAGAGATATACATATAATCATTACATATAATGACATATACTATAGTTATGCATCATTGTGATAGGGCTTATTAATACTTTGTTACTTTCCTTCAATGTTATACAACAGATTTCCAATTGTATTCTAGTTTACATTTAAACATTTGAGAAATATTTGACGGCTTAACTTAATCTTCAGTTTGATTCTTCAGGTTTTTTTTTTAATTATTTAGTAAAATTTTTTTTAGCTTTATTTAAACATATAATGTAACCCCACCACCCTCTCCCAACCCCTCTGCCCACCACCCCCCTCAGTTTGTTCCATGACATTAAGAGTCTCTTTTGGTTTGTCTCCCTCCCGATCCCATCTTGTTTCATTTTTACTTTTCCTACCACCTTAACTCCCACCCCCACTGCATCTCCACTTCCTCATATCAGGGAGATCATGTGATAGTTGTCTTTCTCCAGAGATGTGGTATATATATACAATGGAATACTATTCAGTTTGATTCTATAAAAGACAGGATTCATTAAATTTTTCCTGGTACCTAGCCTTACAATTCATATGCTCATATCTGCAAGTTCTCACATTGATCCAGGCATCTCACCAATACCACTCATAGGTTGGTAGGACCTTAAAGGGTAAACATGTAAAAACACATATACTTATACTTACATACATATATTTATATTTCTATAATTTCTATACAATTTTATATAAAATTTCTATATTTCTATATATTTATATATTTGTATTTCATTGTAGATTTAACAATATATGCTTATTTCATAACTTGTCTAGTATTTAGGTAACAAATCTTTTCATTCTACAGAAGTAACTTAGAACAGAGGTTTATTTATTTATTTTTTTTAAGATGTTATTCATTTGAGAGAGAGAATGAGCAGTGGGAGGGACAGCGAGAGAAAGAAAGAGAGAGAAGCAAACTCCCCACTGGACAAGGAGCCTGATGTGGGGCTTGATCCCAGGACCCTGAGATCATGACCTGAGCTGAAGACAGATGGTTAACTAACTGAGCCACCCAGGTGCCCCGAAAAGAGTTTTGTTTAGAGGAATAAAGGTGAGGACGGTGTTAGCAGTTGTCCTAATACAGATTCTCTGGTCACAGCACTGTGAGGAGAGAATTTGATAAATGCAAAATTCTTCCCTATTGAGATTAAAAAAAAAACAACACCATAATTGTTCCATAAAGCAATGTTAAGATTAATCCAAATGATCATTTTTCTTTTTTCTTGAACATGTCTGTAACTTAATAATTAGTTGTGAAATTTAAATGCTATTGAAATGGTATTGTCAAAGCTTTTCTAATGAAAATGCACTTTCTATTCACATTTTCTAGGTGACTTATGGACTCAGGACTTCATTTCCTGTTTGTCAAAAACCTGTAGAGGCACAAGCTCATATCTCAAAAAGAAAGATTGCCATGTTCTACCCAAAACTGCTCAAATGTAGGAACTTACTCTCAGGTGAATCAGAAACATTGGCCAAATATGAGGGGTTCTTTTTATAATGTGAGGCAGCAGTGAATCACTACCGCTGTTTTTAAAAGATGAAAGTCATCGACCATGTAAATATCACACTCTGAAATTAATGATAAGGGGTTATTTTTTACACATGCCAATGTGTATAAAAAATGAAAATCTAATAACAGATTAGTTATAGCATGTGAACAAAGAGCCAATTTAAATTCTGACCAGAAGAACTAAATTGAAGAAGAAAGCAATGATTAAAATAAAAATCCTTTGACTACCATGAGGCTGTCCAGTGAACCCCGTACTTGTGTGTCTCCTCCATTTTCCATGTTTCTATCTGTCACTCCAAATGCCAACAGGGTTTCAGGGAATACAGTTATCTACTTTGAAAATGCCATGCCTTTTGTACCTTTTGACACTCTGATGACTTACATTTCATTCAATGAGCACCAGGAGATTGTTCCACGATGCTGCCCAGAAGCAGGAGCATGGTCCCACAGGGCAGGGGGCTGTGTTTTAACTTACAGATTTTATTTTAAATTGAGGAATAAGTCATTTTCAATCTCAAGTCTTCCAGAAGTAATTTGTCCTCTAATCATACTTGAGGACGAAAAATGAACCATGTAGCTAAACGTCGAAGTCATTGCAAAAGCATCCAAGCAGAAGGTAAAATACAAATGTCACTCCTCCTCCAAACATTTTCTAAACCAGTGACCTTTGGATCAGAAACAATCATACTCCTGATAATTGCCTTCTTGCCCATCATCATTGTCATCACCACCATCATCATCCCCAAAATGCAAGCCTGCTAAAATTGCTTTTTTCCTATTTAGGGGAATTGAGAAGCTGCATTCAAAATTGCTAGTCCTTTGTCTAAATGATTATTTGCTTTTTTTTTCAATCTACATTTAGATTTCAGTAGTTTTTCCCTGTTTCTAAGGAACTGAGAAACAATTTTTCTTATTTGTATAATTAGGCATTTCAGAAGAGTCAAATCAAAATAAAAATACTCAAAGCAATGTAATTTCAACCTGAATTAGTGGATTTTTCATTTCTTGGGAAATGTATCTGAAAAAAAATTTATTTCATAAAAGTCTAGAATGCATGCTAGTTTACATGTTTGATATTCTTTTGGAAGACTTTGGTGAAAACACAAATAGAAAAGTTACTCTAAGCCTGGGGGGTAAAACATAGCCTGAGAAAAGAGGCAGAATATGGCAGTCTGCCTCATTAATATCCTATAATATTTTAATTTAAAAAATTCAAGTCCTTGGGGTCCCTGAGTGGCTCAGTTGGTAGAGCATCTGACTCTTGATTTTGGCTCTTGTCTTGATCTCAGGGTGATCAGAAGGAACCCTACCTCAGGGCTCTGTGCTCAGGGCAGAGCCCACTTGATAGTCTCTCCTTCTTCCTCTGCCCCTTCCTCCTCTCACACACATGCTCTGTCCTGTCTCTCTCTAAAGTAAATACATACATACATAAATTCTTCATTAAAAAATTGAAGTCCTCAGGATGAAATTTATCTTAGAAAATTTTCTGTGCTGCTTTCAAGTTACCTGGTGACAATGAACCATGGTAGGATGGTCTCGAAGTTCTGCTATGTGCTTATCGCATGGCTGAATTCTGTCATAAAGCAGGCATGGGTGTTTTCCTCGGCAATCACCTTGTTAGCCATAAAATAAGAATGCCGTACATAGTAACAACAACGTTCACTGAGTGCTTACTATGTGCCAAAGCTTATGCTAGGTATTTTATGTGTACATTCTTATTTTTAAAAAATATGCTCTAGTGTAGCTTCTTTTTTACAGATGAGAGAAAACCATGATTTGCCCAAGGTTACAGGACAACTGGGTTGCAGGGCCTGACTGTGCGTGAGCTCCAGAGATGGGCTCTAAACTGCTTTGTCCTGGACTTCAAAAAGAGGATTTATAGAAAGTGTTGGTCAAAGCCTTCCATTTGTGGTAAGGACATCATTTCACATAATCACATCTAATAACATCCTGTGTGTTTCTTAAATCAAAATTCTAAGAACTTGATGTGCTTCTCTTCTGTGAAATAGTTTAAGCTATTACTGTTCATGGCATCGAATACGTAACAGAGCCTCCTGCTCTCTTTCTGGCTTAATGGGCGTCATAGCCAACTGCTCCTAAGAAGTAAAGACACATTTCGACCTCCCTTTTAATGGATTCAGGATTTGACTGTGCGGAACCGTAGCTGCCCCAACAATAAATTCACTATTAGTAAAATTAATTTTATATTATCATAATTTATTTAATATTTCCCCCTATTTGCTTTTTCTATGGGTATTACTTATAAGTGCCATTTAAAAAATAAGACTTGTTAAAGAAAATAAAACGCTATTCCTAGGAAAGGAAGAATCCTAACTTGAGCCTTCCTGGAAATTTCCATCCATGTGCATGCATATGGCACCACAATGTTCTACAGGCAGAAAATATGGCGTATTTTCCCATACGGTCTGTTTCTAGAGAGCTAGATGAGGGTGTCTCCCATTAAGCAGAGAGAGCAGAATGGAGTCATTGCTGTGGGTAAAGATCCCCTCCACATAGTGAAACACATTAGTTGAAAAAAAACAAAAACAAAAACGGTTGAAACATTTTCAGCAGACAACCTGTTCCCATGCTGAGAAGCTAATGCCTTATCTCTTATGCACCAGTTAATTCCTTCCAAAAACACATGTAGACCCAGCCAGGCTACATCATTCAAATCATAATCCATCATGGGACACAAACGTAGAGATGTTTGAGTTTCAGTATTCAATAGTTAAATCTCCAACAGATTTCCTGACATACCCTAAAGAACATAATTCTTCACTCCTATCTACACTGCAGGCAAAATGCACAATTTGAGACAAATGTGCTTTCTACTGCTTAAACTGACATGTACATTAAAAGCCCCCAAATGAGCACTTTTCACCCCTTGCTACAACTCTGACGGTTTACAATGACCAAATTAAGCACTGGATGTGGACTGACGACTCCCTGAGGAAACATTCTCTTCCCTTCCTATTGGTTTTCTATTTCTTAACGTCTTATGAGAAAAAAGCATTTGAAGTATATTTAGTGATAAATAAAAACAAAATCCAACTTAAAACTTAATTTCTTAACACAAATCTTGTTTCCAAGCTGAATGTTTAATCGGTTCCATACTTTCTCTGCTATGATGTTTCTCTGAGGCTCTCGTGACTTGGATTTCTTTAATATAAACTTTATCAGTCCTGAAAAGTTTAACAATTTATTAGGCTTACTTTATTTCCATTTCAATTTTGCTCAATTAAAAAGGGCACTATTTGAACTTTGCACCAGTCCTTTTGTAACTGGAGGTAATTCCCTCTGTGATGAAGGTCAATTGTTACTCTTATTAGTCTACAATTCCTGGGGAGTTTCTAGAAAACACTCTCTGAAGGGCTATAATGTATAAGTTCTCATCCCAACGTGGCTGGAGATGTTCAAGGCGTATCAACAAAAAAAGAAAACCAAGAGGAAACTGCAATGGACCTGTAAAGTATCTAGACGTGAAGAGCGACAAAAGCGCTGCATCCGGAAACATTAGAAAGTCAACTGCACGGGTCTCCAACGTGTGTAAATGTGAATGAAGCTGTGGTATAAATATAAGAAAGGTTATAAACAAATAACCTAAGTATTCCATTCTAAAGCCTGGAAAATAGGCTTATGGAAAACCCACAGAAAGAAGAAAGAAATGAAGAATGAAAAAGAAGGTAGAATTAAATACTTAGCAGAAGTAGAAGAGATTTTCAACAAATCAGAGGTTAGTTCTTTGAAACTGGAAGTAAAAAGGAAAAAAATTCAGGCCAGCATAATTTTTTTTTTTAAAGAACTAAGTCTAAAAGAAAAATAAAATAAACAGAAGTAGTTCATTCATTCCACTGGCTCACTTAAGGACAGCCATTTAGCCCTGTGCCCCCTCCCTGTCCCTCCTGTGCCCCAGCCTGTCTCTACTACAGAGAGAAAATCAGGATGTAATTAAAATCTAGGTTCTGGAAACAGACCATAAGGGTCTGAGTCCCAGTCCTTTCCTGCTACCTGTGCAACCCTATACAACTTACTTAACCACCTTTGATTCACTCCCTGCATCTTAAAAAAGGGAATAATCACAGAACCTCACTCACAGGGATTAGTGAGGACTTGGTGAACAAAATTCATAAAGTACTTAGAACCATATCTGAACACAGAAAACATCGTTACCCAATAAATAAAATCCCCTAATTTTTCTTCACAGAAGGATGGCAATTTTTCCATGGACCACACTGTACGCTGAAACATTGGATGCTGCTTTTTAAGAAAGTGCGTCCTATCCTTAATGTCCATTTCATTTGTGTTAAAACATGTCTTCAAATTCTGTTACATTTCTACCAAACCAAAGGTGGTGTCATTTCTCTCCCTTTAAGTGTGGACCAACATCAGTGTCTTGTTTGAGGAACAGAGTGTGTTGGAAGTAAGACTGCATCATTTCTGAGATTAGGTCACATAATTTGGCATAGCTGCCATGGGATCTTTCTTAGGGTTCTTGCCCTCGGGACCCAGCCACCATGTTGTGAGAACACATAATACTGTTCTGTCCAGAAGCTCCAGCTAAGTGTCCTACCAACAGCCAGTATCAATCACCAGATATTCCAATGAGACAATATTCAGATGATTCCAGACCCCTTTCAAGCCACTTCAGCTGATGCCAAGTGGAGTCTACTCAATTTACAGATTTAAGATAAAGTAATTATTGCTATGAATTAAGCTCCAGGTCCTTAGTACAGAGCAATACATTAACACAACAGTTGTGTTGCTACAAGTGGGGTGTTGTCGATCAGAGAACCTGACAGGTGTATGAGTGACCTTCTGACTGGGTGGCAGGTGGGAGCTGCACTTGTTAATATACAAGTAATTCTAGAAGTGCAAGCATGGATTATAGTGCATTTGACATATATCAAGTGCAATTAACCACATTTAAAGATTATAGTAGAAAAATCACACAATCGTGTGCAGTGATTCAGAAAAAAAGGCGTTCAATAAAATCCCTATTCCTTTAAAAAGTTCTTAAAAATTGTTGCCAAAGAATGTCATAGATTTAAAAGAGAAGCAACACACTTAGAGAAAATATTTGCACTTAAACAACAAATGATTATCCCAAATATCTCTATATTTATCTAACGTGTTTGTGTGTGTGTGTCCCAACTTGGATAAATATATCTATGTAATGTATGTGTGTGTGTAAGTATTCTTAAAAATACATTTTTGAGAAAGTGAAAAATTAAAAGTTAGAGAACAAAAGAAGCAAGAGAATGTCCAATTTATAGATTTAAGATAAAATAATTATTACTGCTCTAAATTAAGCTCTGGGTGTCTTGGCAAATAACATACAACAGCAGACGAAACATAAATAACAAAAAGAAGATAGATAGACAACGGTTGTGGTAGAGGGAGGTGATGGAGAAATTCCCTCGTCGGTAACGAAGAAAACACAAATTAAAGCTACAATGAAATCCTCTTCCTGCTCTCAGATTCACACAAATGTAAATGGCTGGAAACATCACATGCTGATGAAGCTATGTGGAAAGGGAACTCACAGGCAGTGTTAGTGGACAGCAAACTGCTACAGCTACTTTGACCAGCAACTTGGCATTATCTAGCATAACTGGGTGTGTGTGTCCTCATTTACAGCCTATCAGTTCTCCTTACAAAAGTGTATACGAGAGAAACACTCATATTGTACACGGAGGTTGAGGATTTATGGAAGGATGTCCAATGCACCACTATGTAGAAAAAGAAAAAATTTAAAACAGCCTGCCCATTCATTTATCTAAGTGGTTGAATGAGATGACACCTGAACGGAATACTATCTCTATCAACGAAAAGATCTCATACACATAATTTTAAAGGCAAAAACATAGTATGATGCATTCAGTATATTGTCACTTATAAACTTTAAATAGGCATATGTTATTTCTGAGTATAATATGTATGCAAATTTTTGAAAATTGTACTGGCTGGTAATATGTCAAATCCATGACAGTGGCTGTCTCTGGGTTGTCAACAGTGACATAAGAGGATCTGAAGTTTATTTGCCTTATAAAAGTTAAGTTATATTAAGATGCTTGGAAACAAATACTTTTTTAAGTGGAAATGGAAAGTAGGAAAGGGGTGCATGCGCTTATGTGTGGGTGATGTCAACCCTTAGGTCCAGCCATCAGGGTCCCCTAATTCTGCAAACTTTATTTGAGGAAGGAAGAAGTCACCATGGAGAATGGCTTTTCATCAGTCCAGGAACAGGGACACAGTGAGCAAGCTGACACTAGGGAGCCTTGAGAATTACCTTGGCACTGTCTGTGAAGGAGTGAGTTATCAGCGAAAGCTCTCCCTTATGTCTGTAGCACAGGGCTGTCTGCCATGTGTAGACATTGCAGGAAGATGGAGTGAGAGAAACAGAGCAGAGTGCAAGAAACGTTCAGCTCCCTCCTTGTGCCTGGAACATAGATCTTCGGAGCAGAAACTGCCCTTTTAGATTTAACTATTTTTATGTTGCACCTTGTGCAATTTTTTTTTCCTTTTTTTCTCTCCCTTGGTACTTGATAGCTTTTTTAAGTTCAGTCTGCCTCAGCTGTGCTAAGAGAAAACAAGAAAAGGTGTTTTAGTCAGAGTTTTGGAAAGAGTAGAGTTTCTGTTGGGGATTGTAAATGGTGCCATCACTATGGAAAACCCCATGGAGCTTCCTCAAAAAGATTTGGAAATAGAACTGCCGTAGTATCCAGCAATCTTGCTGCCAGGGATCTAGCCACAAGAACTGAAACCAAGATGTTGAAGACCCCTGATCTTTAGGGGATTATGTACAACAGTAAAATGTGGAAACACCCTAAGTGTTTCATGAATGGATAAATTTTTAAAAACATGAAGCATAGATATAATGGAATATGATTCAGCCTTAAAAAAAGAAGAAAGTCCTGTCATATGTGACAACATGGATGAACCCTGAAGACATTACGCTCAGTGAAATAAGCCAATCACAAAAAGAAAATCTTTCCTGTTTCCCCTTATATGAGATATCTAAAGGAGTCAAACTCACAGAAACAGAAAATAGATTGGTGGGTGGCAGAGGCCAGGCCTGGGACAGGGGTAGGGGGCTAGGAAGTTACTGTTCAATGCATACAGACTTAGTTAGCAAGACAAAAAAATTATAGACAACCACAGTACAGCAAAGAGCATATGGTTAATGATACCATAATGTATGTTTAATAATTATTAAGAGGCTATAATAGTTAATTTTATGTGTCAGTTGGACTGGGCCACAGGATGCCTAGAGATCTGGTCAAGTGTGATTCTGGGTGTGTCTGTGAGGGTGTATGGACGAGATCAACATCTGAAACAGTAGAGCAGGCAAAACACTTCGTGCTCCTTCAGTGCTGGTGGGTTTCATCCAATCCACTGGAGATCTGGATAGAACAAAAGGCCTGATTAAGAAGGAACTCCTGCTTGAGTGAGCTGAGAAACGGGTCTTTCCTGTCCTTTGGACTCTGAAACATCAGCTCTTCCTCGGTCTCTAGCCAGCTTTCGGGCTGGACCTTATCCCATTGCCTCTCCTGGCTCCGAGGTCTTCAACTCAGACTGGAACTATACCATCCATGCTGCTCCTGGGTGTCCACCTTGCCAACTATGGATCTTGTGACATGTCCGCTTCTATATTTCTGTGAGCCAATTCCTTATAATGAATTTATTAGATCTATCAATACATGGATAAATGGATATCAATACAGATGTAGACCTACAGATATATCTAATCACCTACTGGTTCTGCTTTTCTAGAGAACCCAACTAATACAATGAGTAAATTTATGTCTTGTTTACCACAATAAATAAAAAGAAAGAAATGCAGTCTCTCCTGAAGGAAGTTATCGGGATTTGATGAGTCAGTATTGATAAACCACTTAAAAACTTACCAGGAAAATACAAAGCTATTATTTAAATGTTCATGAAATAAGCAAATTTACTCTCTGTTTTCTGGAGAAAGATGGGAATTTGTCCCCACCGACCACACACACTCTTTTCCTACTCTGTCAATGGAGTACAGGCTCATTAATTTCAATCCCATGTATCTTTTTGGTTCTATTCACCAATACCTAAATAGGAAGCCATGATTTCAAAATCCAGTCTGCATAATTTGACCTCCTCTCTCCCTCCCTCAATTCAACCAACACTCTGTATATTTATATTTATTTTCTTCTGATCAAGGGATAAAATAATATCTGTGAATGTATGCGTTCTCTCTTTAACAACACAGTGCTCTGTCTACAGTAAGTTTTCAGTAAAGCCTACCCTCCACTTCCTGGTCTTTGCATGCAGGGTCCACTATTTGCAGGTGTACCTACTGATGCTTGCTCTTACTCATTCTTCTCCCGTCTCATTCTTCTCCCACAACTGTCCTCTTGTCCAAATCTCAGCATTATTTCCTAACCCCCACCTGCATCATAAAATGACCTGCTCTTTGCAGACTTCCCTCCCTCAATTTCTAAGGCACCGATGGTCTATAATTTGAAGTTGTCCACCATGAATTGGGAAATAGCTCAAAAGGGTGCTAATTTATCAATCTCCACCACCTCCAGATCAACAGGGCATAGTCAGGGGGTGCTAGAGCCCATGGACTAGTCACTTCCTTCTGAACCAGCCCCATCCATTCAGTGTGCACCCAATACAAAAAGGCTGAGTAGCACTGGTCCATAGTAGTCATCTAAACTTAGAAATGATTATCTTGAATGGCTTTTTCTTTTAATGAAGATGTGAATTCTGCTCAGATAAATTACCAACCCTTCCAAGACTGATGAACACTATCACTTACACCATCTCTGTCTAGCAGAAAGCCAAACATATGGTTGTTACTCAGAAGAATGTACTCCTTAAAGTAAGTCTCCCACGCCTGGTTTATAATCTCAGTCTTGCCATATGAAAGCTCCACGGTGCCCTGGAATTTCATAATGCCCAGTCTGGGAGTGGGAGATGCCCACTCTGTAAAGTGGATGTGCTGATACACTCCACACAGGGCTGCAGTGAGGACCAGATGAGCAAGTGTACTGAAGTACCTTGCCCGTCACACAGCTGATGCTCAGTTAAGTGACAGCTGCTTTCTTACTTGATTTCCATGCTGCTGATGAAGGTAAAGGAGAAGATGTGAAATGCGTGCTTGCATCAACAAGATAGGAACTCCCTGGGAAATAAAAATCTATTTTTAAGACAAAAGTTTATAAGAATAGAAAGAGAGATTAAAATTCCAGAACACAGACACACACACATGCACAGGGTTAAAGTGAGCACCTGCTGTCTCAGTGACTGAGTCTGTCGATCTGCCTGATGATCCCCCAGTCCTTGGTGAGCTGTGTCCCCATCATGCTGATACAGTCACACTTAGTAATAATCCAAGGGCACTTGCCAGTTTCAGTTCAACACATGCTGAGCATTTTGTTGCCATCTATGTTGCAACCCGACTTTTAAGTGTCTCTTTCCAAGCCATCGATCTCCACTTTTCTGATGAAAAAAATGTCAAAACTGAAAACAAAATAAAAAGGTGATTTTGCCACAGAAGTCAGGGAAGCATTCTGAAAGCCCACCTGTGACAAGACTGACTCAGATAACAAGGTGTCTATTCTCCCTTCCTTTAGTCCAACACAGATGTCAGCAGCTACCGATTTATCATCCTCTGTAGAACCAATGCCAGAAGTGCTGACATGCACAGACTTAGACTCAGGTGATCCCTGAGTACTATATGTGAGAGAAGAAAAGCGAGAAGAGTGAGAGAAGAAAAGGACAAGGCAGTGGCCATGCTGCTGGGGACTCACCCCCTACAAAGAGGCAGCACCACATGCAGACCTAGGTCCAAGGTGTATGCTGGACTGTTGGTGAGCAGGATGGACAGGCACAGGCCACCGAGCATAGAAACACTCCAGTAAGACATCGATGTATGGCAAAGGAAGAGCTATTCTAGAATAATGACTGCTTTTTCCATGGAGAGCATGAAATGGAATCATTCTGAAGAATTATTTCTAATAGAAAGATGCCTGGATTTATACAAGATGGGATTTCTCCAGTATATATAAACAAGACAACAGAAAACAAGCTAAATTCATGGCAGATACATTCAATTTGTCATGGGATTTAAAAGAAATTAATCATTTTGCATTTTAAATTTTGCTTCCCATATTTATGCCCCTCAAAATTCAACTATGAAAATTTTCTGAAAACCTGATTTCATTTGAGGAAGCAATCTGGGTACACCTCCTGACATGGAGCCCTTTTTAAACGTCCCATGAAAAGAGTTTCTGGTTTTTTTGTTTTGTTTTGTTTTTTAATTTACAATCCATTGATCACATTGAGCTGTCATACCAGAGTATCTTCAGGTACTATCATTCTGTGAAAAGACTTTATAGGTTTCCATTTCACACCAATGAGGAAGAACAATGCCCCATAACACGTTGCTTGAAGAGCAACTTCTCAGAAGCTGAATGAATGTTGTATGTGAGGTAACAATGACAAAACGATTCTCCAGAATTAACAATAGTCTTTCATCACAGAGGGGTGGTCATTGGTCAGTCACAAAAACCTCCACGTTGGGAGCCAAGAGTCCTGGTTGAGGGCATTGCCCCACTAGGTTAAGGTTTGAACTAATGCAGGCCTAACCCCACAGATAAGCATGGTCTGTCAGTCTCTTGCCCTTTCCTCTGATCCCCATATCTCTCTCAAATAAAGAGCCCCTTGCTAATCTGCTGCAAACATCTCTTGGGCTTGTGGGCCAGAGCAACTCCAAGGAGGTAAATTATTCTGTACCTAGGACAATAGAGAACTTTAGATGTGTACCACAATAGATGGTTTCCTCCCTAAGCTGGTGTTTGTCCAAGGCTCTCACAAATGGAGTCATTGATATACACCGGGCCTCCTGCAAAAGTAACGCCTTCTCGTTCTTACTTCTCTCTTGTATACTTAGTTTCTTCAGATAGCTCCTCTTTTTCCATTAACCTCTACCTTGTTTTCCTGCAGTTCTTTACTATCTGGTTCAGCCCTATAGCCTCTCGTTTTCCATTAACCTATATCTTGTTTTCCTGCAGACCCCAGAATAAGTTACCAAAAAGCACATATTTGTGCTACCTCCCATGGCTATCTGAGGGACATGATTACTCAAGAAGCAAGACCCTGTCTCCCACCCCTGGCTCTAGTCTGTACCCTTTATGACTTAACTAAAATAACATGTGATGAACAAAGAGAACTTATCTGATGAGTGCTTGTAAACCCCTACCCCAATTAAACTGCCTATATAAGAAGATCGATAATCAGAGTAAAGATGGAGATGCCTGACTCTGACCAGAACTCACTGCGTGGCTCTCCCAATCATCTTGCCAACACCACCCCTCCTTCGGGGATGCATGGACGTGCTGAGGCTGGGCCCCGGCACCTTCAGTAAAGATGAGCTGCAAAAAAAAAAAAAGGTACCTGGGGACATCTCTGGGCTAGAGAAGGGAAAAAAGTAAGGGAAGGGTCACAGATTGACAAAATAGGTTGAAGCAGATGAAACAGCTTGGGAATGACAAATGGGAAGAAGCAGCTCCTGGAAAAGCAAGCCTATGGAGGGGTACTTGGTTTAGGCATCCTGATACTGTCTCCATCTTGCCCTTTGTTTTTCTCGTTAGCATTCCTACAACACCATGTTCCCCAGAGTTCCCACGCTGCTCCCAATTGTCCGTGATTGGCCACTCTAAATAACTTACAGCCTCTAGAATTTTTGTGATCCCCTTTTTCTTCCTGAAATTTTGCTGTCTCTCATTCTTAGAAGGGACTTGATGCAGGTAACCGGACTGATAAATGCATTTTGTTCATTTATTTGTTCATTCATTCAACACATGTTTATTAGAACATTCCACAATGAATAAGACAAGTGTGATCCTTGCTCTCATCAAGCAAATAATAAAAAAAGAACACAAACATATTAAAAGCTATGCACAGGTTGCGATAAGTACCCCAAAACATAAAAACATGTTGTAGAGATAGAAAATATGGGAGGGACTAATGTAATACGGTCAGGAAAAGCTTCTTCAAATAAAGATTTCAGAGGAGGTTGGAAGAAACCAGCTACTCACAGTGTAGGCAAAACTTTCATAGAGAAAACAAAGGAAGGTAGGGTTGGAGCACTGTGGGCCAGGAGGTCATAGGGCCATAGGGTCATGTTTCATTATTTCATCAAAGAAAAAACCCTTGAGTCTTATTTATTTTTTAAAGATTAACTGTTTGTTTGAGAGAGAGAGAGAGAGAGAGAATGAGCAGAAAGAACAGATGGAGAAGGAGACTCTCTAGCAGACAACCCACTGAGTGTGAAGCCTGAGGTGAGGCTCAAGCCCACCACCCTGAGATCATTACCTCAGTCAAAACCAAGAATCAGACACTTAACTACAGAGCCATCCAGGCGCCCCAACCCTTGAGTTTCAAATCAAAGTGTGACATATTCTAACTTATGCTTTTATTTTTTTTTTAATTTTTAAAGGTTTTATTTTTACTTATTTGAGAGAAAGAGAGAGATAGAGAAATAGAGAGAGGGCAGGGGGAGGGGCAAAGGGAGAGGGAGAGAGAGAGAATCTCCAGCAGACTCCCCACGGAGCTGGACATGGGCTTAATCCCATGACACTGAGGTCATGACCTTAGTTGAATCCAAGAGTCCAAGAGTTGGCCATGGCCAACCGATTGAGCTACCCAGATGCCCCTCTAACTTTTAAAAGAGCCCTTGACCATTGTGTGGAAAATGAGATGCAGTGAGGACAAGAGCTGAAAATTGGAGACCACTCTGAATGCTTCTGTAGCTGTGCAGGTAGGAACGGTGGTGCTGGCTTTAGAGACGAGGAGAGCTGATACAAGATGTATTTTGGAGGACTGGCTGTGGACTTCACATGTGTCAGTGGGGATTGGAAGGAAGGCAGCTCAATGACAGAAAATTCAGAGGGGATTGCCTCAGAACATAAAATAAATCTTTTGTGCACTGTCCTTTTCTTTCTTAGAACACAGCCAAACATGCAATCTTTTCCTACAGTCAAATTTATAAAGATAAGAAAAAATATTAGTTATGAAGTCATTCCAATTTTAGAGAAAATCTCAGAGTTTGACCTGGAAGGTACTCAGAGATCATGGAGTCCTGCTACTTGGTTTACACGAAAAATGGCTTGCTGGGTGACATGCCTCAAGGTCCCCAACTAGTTAATGGCAGGACTGGGATAAGATAGCAGGTCTCCTTATCCGTAGCATGTACCATTCAAACATCTAAAGTAACCGTGTGATATGGTAAGATTTAAGCAAAGCAACAGCAGTCAAATCTCCCCCTCCTCCCACCCCTACCCAGAGGAGGTCAATATAGAAATTTCAGTGCCTTAGTGCCTGGACATTCTGTTTTCTTGTCAACTTTTCCATATCATTAATAGATTAGGGGGTAGGAAAGAAACAGGTGTCCTCTTTGTGTATTCATTATTAAGTAATCTGGCACACATCAATTGAACATTTTTTTCTTGGCATTTTCCAATTGGCTTTTGTAGGGCCTTTAAAAATGAATAATCCCTAAGTGTGATGTTTGAAACCTGCTCCAAAAAAACCTACTCTAGGACAGAGAAGAAAAAAAAAATAAAACTGCCCATCCTTAGCCAGGAAGCTTATCACTGAAGTCCAAAGTATGCACTGGAACCTCAATTTGATAGTGAGCCAAAGAAAGGATTTTTCAAAACAATGGTGGCGATTTGGTCAAGTGGGGAATGCCGTTGGTATCTAAAGCGACCAGTACCTGAGCCACAAAGAGCCATCACACACTAGTAGAGATAATCTATGTGGGGAGTCATGTGCTATTGTTTGAACGAGACAGGATAATCTCTAACTGTATCTGTCATTGGAAATTCGAGGAACTGAAAAGTCTCCAGTCTTGCAACCTATAACTGAATGTTCACAAATCTCTTAACAGGTTTCTTTACCAGTTAGACTCCTTACCTACCACATTTCTTGCCTTTATCAACCACAGGATGTCTTTCTCATCCACGGATTCCCTGGTGGAGGGGCAGTGGTTTCTGATACTGCTGAACAAGATGACTTGGTCACAGCAGTAAGACCCCCTGGTGCACTTGTATTGTGTTCCACCACATGTCCTCTTTTCTCTTTTCCACTCTTTGGACATTTAGGGTATAAGATGGCAATCAGTGTATGTATTTAGTACACACTGACACCCAACCAACAAATCATGCCAAATGTAGACTCCTAAATATTACATGTATTTCCAACTCAACTATTTTTCCTTTGATATTCTATTCCTGTAGGACCATTTCCATGTAGTAGAGAATTCTAGAGCTGTCTTTGCAGGGAAGAAATGATAGAAATTTGTCCATCTCATGAACTTAAAGCTTCCCCTCATCTCAATTAATAACCATTCCTGTGTGTTTCTAAGTTTTCCAAAATGTCTTTGATTTTTTTTGGAAAGAAACTTTGGTCTCCAGTGCTAGAAGCACTCCTTTCTCACACTCACTCCAGGTCACATTTTCTCTCCCTCTTCTCTCTCTGTTCTATGTTCGTTAGGAAGGACTCATGCCATTCCCCTCTTGGTAGCTTTCATGACACCTAACTTACTAGAGGCTCAAGTGCAGGATACACTTGACTGACACTCCCAGGGAGCATCAAACTGCCCAGCAGATCATGTGATTAAGATCAGACCAACTTGTGATCTTGAAAAGTTTGCTGCTGGCCCATCCCATCACAGAAGGTATGTGGTTTTCTGATGGACCAAGTCAGCAATTACATCTGACTGCCTTAACTCTCCCTGCAATTTCACCATATTCTTCCTTTCCTAAATTACAATGTTAACACATCAGTCCGCTATGAGGTAGCTTGCATATTTCATGGTCCATATGACTAGATTCCTAATATATTTCTTGATAAATATTTTCTGATATTATTAAGGTTCCTTGAGGCTAAAATAACTGTAGAAACACGAGAGCACATATCTTTGATTAATGCCAATGTTAAATTTTCTAATCTCTATCAAGAAACTTTGAACTCTGAGAAACAGGACAGTGAGAGTCATGTTTGGTGAAATTTTAAGCTAAATTGGACAGATGTAAAAATATAGAGAGGTGGTCTTTGAGTCATCGAAAGCCCTTTGTCCTAGCCAAAGGCAATTGTGCTTTTCATACCTGCTGTCCCCATTCCAATATTGTGCTACTTACTGCTAACAGGTTCTTCTTACTTTTAGATGGTTGTATTATTGTATTGGTTTTGTTCCTCTATTCTGGTTGTTAGGATGTTACCTTTTGCATCTAGGTATTCTCATTCCTCTGGGACAACACATGTTTAACTCAGGTATACCTCAAAGCCACGCCTTAGCTATCTGACCCATTACCCCTACTCAAATACTGAATACTCAAAACCCAAGACAAAAAATTGAGACACACTCCACTCCACTGAGGCTATAATGAAGGCCTAGACAAGGCTCAGAAATCATGTTGGATTAAAGTTCTTGGGATGTGACCAAGTATCATCGTGGACAACTGAGTGATCGAGCCTCTACCTCCCTCTTTGTTCTAAGACTCCATTCTGATACATGTAACTAGGAATGAATTTGTCCTCTCAACAGGAGATGTTGCTGGGATTCACGGGATGATATCTGAAGAATGACCCAGGCAGAGTCTGCTCAGGGATGAATATTCCTCCAGTCCTCTGTTTCTGAGGAGTTTCACCTGCTTACCTCAAAGGTAAGCTACTGGAAAGAGAAACATATAGTGTACAGAATCCTGGAGCTGCTTTCACCCCAGAGCTTTACAAACCAACCTGCCTTGGTGGAGTGTCAATGATTATTAGTCAGTGAGCAAATCACCAGTCACCAGCAAAACACATTCCACTGCAGATGTAGTTCAGGTGAAGTACCGATTTGTTAAAATTTGTTAATTTCTTTATTTATTATGTATGTATGTATTTATGTATGTATTTATTCTTTAAACACTATAACTCATAGGGAATGATCTTCAGAAACTATTGCAGAAACTTGTCATAGCAGTGGAGTTGGGACTGATGGACACCATCTTCACTGGTTTCTGTCACAGTGAGGAAAATGCATCGGTATGAGACCATGTATATCTGGGAAACAGATTCATTGAATCTTGCAAACTTGGTGAGATCATTGAATAAACCTGATCTGACCAGCAAAATCTACAATATGCCAGTATATCAAAGACAAATAGTGTATGATATCACTTTAATGTGGAATATAAAAAAGCTGAACTCATAGAAACAGAGTAGATGGGTGGTTACCAGGGTGGGGGAGGAAATGGGAAGATGTTGGTCAAAGGGTGGAAACTTCCAGTAATAAGATGAGTACATTATGGAGATCTAATGTACAGCATGATGATTATAGTCATTAATACTCTGTTATATACTTGGAAGTTGCTGGGAGAGGAGATCTTAAATGTTCTCACTACAAAAAAAAATGGTAATTATGTGATATGATGAAGGTGTTAGCTAGCACTACAGAAATAATCATTTTGCAATATTTAAGTATATCAAATCAACACATTGTATACCTTAAACTTTCACAATATGTCAATTATATCTCAATAATGCTGGAAGAAAATTAAAAAAAAATAAATTATTATTAAATTAAAAAAGAAAGTCTGTAATAGGTTGCCACTATTTCCAAAGACATGCTGCTAAGAATGCAGTGGGTCCTGTTCCAAGCTTGATCACAAGGGCTGGAGTCACCTGGGCCCATGGCTTCCTCACAAGAATGCATGAATAGCATTACTATAAAACATACATTGTTAACTCTGTCGTATGTATGATTAGTTTTTCTTTCAGGTTCCTATTAATATAATTTAGAAAGTTTATAAGTCCTCCACTATTTTAATATCTCCTATCATGATTTCTTATTTATTTAATTTCTATTCAAAACAGCAAATCATATAGCAATTTTTCTTTACATGCATTTTTTTCAAGAAAATATTATTTCTAATGCAAGATCACATTGTTTAGCTTGAGGGTCTACATCATTCGGGGAGGAAATATTTCTGAGCTTCAGAACAGGTTTAATAAATCAGAAAATAATTTAACTACACTTGAGCCATATTTATAAAGTTATTCTGGGAAATGTTCCGAAGGTTTAAGAATCTTAAAGTCTAAAATATTCCAATGTCTTAAAAGAAATATAGACAAATGTTCTATCTTCACCATTGTTTCTTCTGGTTGTATGTGTAGGTTGTATACGGACCAAAATTGTTACTCCAAAATGTATCTCTTTGGGGATGTGGATTATTTCAGGCTGATTATTTTTAAGAAGCAGAAGGCTCAGGAAAAACCTCTGACCTACCCCCAAATGCCTAAACGAACATGGATAGAGGACCTCCTCCAGGGAGGAAGCTTTCATGATAGATAACTACAGTATGATATAAACCAGGTGCAAAAGATAGGGAGGAGCCTAGCAAAGTCTGTTTTTTAAAATCCTCCACTATGTCCCATTGTTTCTGGACAGCCCAAACACCTGTTTGCCAAACATTTATTCTTTTTCGTCTTCCTGTGAGTTGCTTTACTTCCTTTTGAAGTCTCGGACAACTACCCCCTTCTCCTTAGCTCTAGGTGCCATATAAGCCTCACATGCTTGACTGCCTGGGAGCCTCCTATTCCTCTGTACATAATTAAATTAGATTTTCCTTTGTTAATCTGTCTCATGCCGATTTAATTTTTAGAAGAGCCCAAGTAATCTTGAACGGTAGAGGGAAATTTTCCCCTCCCCAACATATGCACCATTTGAGTCAACTGCACAAAAGCTCTGCAGAAATGCAGAGACACAGCATGCTTGCTGTAAAGTCAGGTGCATGAGGTGGGGTTGATTCTTTGTACTCCTTAATCCTTAACATCTCTTGAGAATTCTAAAATACAGAAAATGGTTGTAAATATCTATTCATTAATTAAGCCAATGAAATGGCCACATATGGAAGGCAATATTAATTAGGAAAGACTTTGGGGACTAGATAATATTTAACCAGGGGACAGAACAAAAGAAATTGGTTTGGCCCAAAGGATGATGAAGTAATTTCCAGAAGTAGAGAAAATGACATGCAGAAACATTTTAAAGCAAGACAGTGGATAAGAATGTTACAGGAGATGTGCATAGTATGTCAACATGTACACTAGTTTATTGAACCATAAATGCCATTCAGTAGTATAACAAAATAACCAGAATATCAAATTCCACCTGCATAGTACTTTACCATTTGTAAAATTTTTTGAATATTACAGCATTAAGTCCTTGATGGAGAGTAACTCAGAGATGGAGGAATAATCATCTTCGTTTCGCAAACGAAGGAAAGAAGGCTCAGAAATGTTAGTCAATTATCTAAAGGTACTCAAAGAAAGTGGAAGAGGTTATATGTGAATTACTCTTGATTTACTGTCTAATGTTCTTCTACTAAGTTTTCATGCATTTATACAAATTTAAGTATATATTATATGTGGCCAGTGGGGAGGAAGGATAAGGAAAAACATAGTAGGCAATTACGGGAGCTCCTGAAATTCAAATTATGCATTCTATGTCTTGCCCTCCATAATATATTGGAATTTCTTTGTAAAAATTCTTCAGAAATCAGAGACGATTCCACCTGTAGTTCTGGGGAAAACCACAGGATGTCATCTTGTTTAATACTGTTTTCAAGCAAGTTATTTGTTTTGAGGTGGGTAACATATTATTTTAAATGGTATACAACTTCTCTTTTTCTAAGTGAACTTTATTATTTTGAATAGTAATTCATCAATACGGCTTAGAAATCAAAATGAGTTAATAAGTTATAGATTAAAAGTCTTGCTCTTACTCTGATTTCGGCTGTCCTCAATCTTCACACCTACCAGCCCATTCTAACCTCACAGTGTGTATCCGCCAGACTGCTTGCTTTTACACACACTGCTTGCTTTTACACAAGCACACATGTGCCCCTACAGACACATGCACACACTCACATTTCCCTCTTAATTACATTGATTGTAGAATAATAGACACCTACCCTACACTGTTTTAAAATTTATAATTTTCATCAATTTATAGAGATAACTTTGTGAATCATATTGAGATAATTTATAGTCAATACAATATAATCAGTTTCCTTTTTATTTTTATTTTCTTTTAACAGCTACAGAGTCTTTCAATGTGTGGATGTTGATGGATGAGTGCTTGGGCTCTTTCTAATATTTGGTGTGAAACTTCTGAATGGTGAATCACAGAAGAGACACTGTTAAACTGTAAATTCGGTTCACCTATGTCCATGGACTTTGACCTTCAGGCCTCCCTCCATCCCTCTTCTGATCCTCTGGCTCTTGGACTGCCTACCATCACCGTCACCCTCATCAGCCTTCTCAGCAGGGGGGGGGACCAAGGTGGGGTGAGAGTTAGATGTTCAAGCTTCAAATTTTCAAGGCAAATGCAAGGTTGCAGTTCAGGCCAAAGTTAAAAGTAACAAAATCAAATGTGCTAAACCGTGGACAGTGACAAATCTCTACTTTAACACATGGATTTCTTCTCCATAACCCATCGCTTTTACACGTGCATGACTCTTTCTGTCTACCATGGAGTCATTTATTCTAAGGAAGGAGCAAAGATCATGGCACAGACACAGAGGCTATGTAACTTTAAAAATAATAAAAATAAATTACACACACACACACAAACACATGTGTGTGTGTGTATATATATGGTTCAAATGTTTTTGATAAGAAGAACTAAATGGAGAGCATCTGGAGATTCAGAAAAGATTTCGACTTTCCTATATCGAGCAGACAATGGAACACATTTATGAACCTTCTGCTCCAAATAATCAGCTACAGTGTAAGCAATTACTCAACATCACAACATGTTTACAAGTACATTGGGGATATTGAAAAAAAATAATTCCCCATCTTTTATTTCTCCCTATGTTAGTGCTGCATTTTATGCGAGGCACTGCTTGGCTTACAAAATGTTTCTGGAAAATGAAAGTTTATAAATGACATGCTGAGGAAAAAAAATAACCTGGTCTCTTTTGCTCAATTTAATCCCATTGCTCAGTTCCTCTTCATCATCCCCTAACACAGCCTTTCCATCTGTCTTCCAGGCCAAGGGAATGTGATAGTTTCTTAAGAAGGACAATGTTTCTGGAATCAATGTGCTTTTGAAGTCTGAGCCACAGGACACCGGCAAAACTGTTGAAAGGAGAAAATTCATCCCTACCTGACACCAAATAACTGTTTTGACTGATTATTTCCTCTAAACTGACAGGTTGTTTTGGCAATGTCGACACCAGCTTAGTCAATTTACTGCATGAATGATACATGAGGGGTTCCGTACTCAAAGCAGTGAAATCATACAGTTGTACACTCAACACCCAGAGTGTTGATTTGGTCCCATGGCGCCTCTTTAAAAAAGTATTGACTACGTAGAAGACAAAGAGCTTTTTTTGACTATCGATCTTACGCCCTGTAGAAAATAATGGCATGAAGGTTTGATAGATTCTGTCAATAACTGATCTAGTGACAGATGTGTTGGAATCTTCAAAAAATACAGGGAGCTCCCTCTTTTATAAACCTACCGCAATCACAGGGGCTGAGAAGGAGTTACATGCAAAGGCGCTCGCTGCATTATTATTTATAACTAGGCAGTGGAAACAAGCAAGATCTACAATAAAGAAAGTGGTTTCAGTAGACAAAGGCACCTTCTGGTTCCCGCTCCTCTCCGCCACCCACCACAGGCATGAATCCACAAGCGGAGTCCATCTCAGGTAGCATCGCACACTAGACCTGGAGTCAAAACCTACAGGAGGTGATTTCTGTCCCCAGTTCAAATATTTCTCATCTAACTGACTCGGCCAGTGCTCTATGTACCAGTGACCCCAGGCAAGATTTAATTACCGGGGAAAATATTATTATTTCCCCCGAGATATGGGAATTAGAGAGTGACTTTCAAACAACTTATGAAAGGAAATGAGTACCTTGTGAAATTAAGTGCTGCACCAGCTTGATTTCATGAAACAAACGTAGCAGACCCTGTATTATTAAAATGAACAGAGTTCATGAGGTTTTCTCCTCCTTATGTTTATTATCAGAAAAGCCCATAATGGAGTCCATGTTTTAACAGAAAGTGTATTCCTTTCAGCGTTCTTTACCAGGGGTGGAGGAGGGAGCCGGGAGGCTGTCCTTCACACGCACCACTGAAACCTTAATGCAGGAGTCCTTGTACTCCTACATTTTCTCTACAGGAAAGCTGCCTGAATGTCAGCAACCGGGACACATTCTTCCCTAGAAGCTCAGGAGTGCAATTTCCTATAAAACTTATATTTTAAAGCCTACATGTAATGCCACTCAAAAAGCAATTTGGAACAAAAAATCAAATGAAATACACCATTGTGCAGAACGAACTGTAACTGCAGATTCTATGTTTTCATCCCCCTGCTATCATTATTGGTTTTCAGCTTAGTTCTGAAAACATCCCGCTTTCCACAGAGAAAGTACACATTTGCTGCATTCAGTGTGAATACCTTCCCTAAGTTTGCTTCATTTGCCTTAAACAGGAGGCTAGTTACCACCTTCGAGGTGTTCTGAAACCATGCATGTGTGTGTGTGTGTGTGTGTGTGTGTGTGTGTAAAAGCACTTTCATAGCTCAGTAATGTCTATATGGACTTCACGGATGTGATGAAGAAGAGATTTTATCTATCTACAATTTCATCTCCACAACATTTATGGAATCCATACAACATCTGAAAATGTACGAGCTATCCCACAAAACAGAGTTCTTTTGCTTCAGGGGCCTGGACGGCCTCCTCGTCCATATGACTGATCTCATATGTCTGTCTGTCTGTTTGTTGGTTTCCTTTTTAATAAACCATCACGAAGGCCTGCTACCCTTGTAACAGACACCTGACATCTTCCCAAAGCAAGGCATTTCATCTAAAAAGACAGCCAAGATTCATGCTCTGGTCATTTGGTGTTATGAATCAACAGACAGTTCTGACTGCTTCACTTTGCATTTTTTACGGTGCATTTGAGCTGCTTCAAGGCAAAATTCAAAGTCCTTTCCATGTAATGAACATTATACATCCCCAACCCCCACTTTCCTTTCATTAGGCTATCCCTTTATGCCACTTTTTTTTTTTCCAAGAAGAATGTCAAGTGAGGATACTAATTGATCTCTTGCTGTTTTGTGAGTCTCAATTAGAAACCGAGGCCACCAGCAGAATGTGAGTGAACATGCTTTCACTGAAGACAGCCTACCCTTTGCTTCCTGTTTTTGTCACAGAAATGTCTGAGAAGAACTTTACCTCTTCTACTTTTCTTAAGATGCGTTTCACATTAGTAAGAGGTGTATGGATTCAATGTGCTCACAACTATACAGCAAATGGGAAAAATAATTACCTAAAATAAATTTGCTAAAGTCTTTTGCATATCAAAAGGTAACACGGTTTTTCAGGGGCTTGAGGTAATTCTCAATGCTCTTTTAAAATGAGACAATCAGAGTTTTAAGGAATAGCTTGAGCGTTCCCCCAGTCATACATTTTTTTTTTCCCCCTTATTCAGGGAGGAAGCCACTGTCTTTTTTTTTTCCCCATAAGATTTTTACATTTTTTTTAGAAGTCATCTCCATACCTGAGCTGGGGCTTGAACCTTGAGATCAAGACTCACACGTTTCTTTGACTGAGCCAGCCAGGAACCCCAAGAAACCATTGTCTAAAGCAATACCTCCAATCTGCAAAGTTCACCTAAAAATATCTAAACAAACAAAACCTTGATTAGATTGCCCATGGAATGCCAAGCATGATATGTCTTTTTTAGTAATTATTGCTGTTTCTACTTCAAAATAATTTATTAAAAACTTGGAAATTTTTTAATAATTGGGGCACTGGGACATCAAAGTGCTTCTTGACCAAACATATTTAACCTAGGATTAAGAAGTGATGTTACCAGGGCTCCTGGGTGGCTCAGTCAGTTGGGCATCACTCTTGATTTCTGCTCGGGTCATGGTCTCAGGGTTGTGAGATTGAGCCCTGCATCAGGCTCTGTGGTGGGCATGGAAGATCCTGTTTCGGATTCTCTCCCCCTCTCTCTGCCTCTCCATTCTCTCTTTAAAAAAAGGGGGGGGTTGTTATTGTGCCCTTTCTCTGTGAATTTTTTTCCTTCTTTACTTGCCTCCCAATTAAATTTCCTAATCCTTAAGACATTCATTTCACTTTTTCCTGTTATTACAAGTAAGAATATTTATAGACTGCTCTCTATTTCATAAAGATTTACTTGAGACAAGTTGTATTTTCCAAAGTCTTATCCCTCTCTCATACACTAAACAAGGGGAGGAATTAGATCCCTTAAGACTAATGTGTGCAAAAAAAAGAAAAAAATCTAGACATATCATCAAAGGTCAAGTCAACTTTATGAAATGCTCATGTTTATGTCAACGGTCATAACTGACTTTACCTGAGCACTGGCTCTACTATTTTTGATAACAATACTAATACAGTTATAATCATTAGTATATCATTCTACTCTCAACCATTTTACATCATTTATCCAGGTCAACATAAACAAACAAAATCTTTAAAATCTATTTTACAGTTTTCTGCAAGGAATTTATAATATCCTACTCTGAGGTGTAAAAACCATCATTGAAACCTATGATTGAGATTTTTGGCAATTTTGTCATTCCAAGCAAAATACTCTTTTGATTCATAGATCTACACTGGGCATCAACTCCAATCCTCCTCTTGAACTTCACCGTCCATATTTTCTGGTTGTCTACTAGAAATCACTCCTTGGCTAATGGACTTGGATTTGCTTTGTCAAAATTGGTTCCAAACTCAGGATTCCCCCACCCACCCAATTCTCCCATTTGTTCTGTCTCCCCATCACTTGATTAATGATGACATCATTCATCTTGGGACTCAGCTACAAATTCTGCAGTAATTCTCAAAAACTTTTTTTCCTTTACTGCATTGATTTTCAATTGATCACCAAAACCTGTGAATTCTACTTCAGATATAGATAGATGATAGATAGATAGATAGATCTACTTCAGAGTGTGTGTGTGTGTGTGTGTGTGTGTGTGTGTGTGTGTGTGTGTGATTCCCATCTTATTTTTTTCTATTTTCAATGTAAATCACATCATTATTTTCTGGATTAGCATGACAGCTTCCTAACTGCAATCTTTGCCTCCAAGCTCTTCTCATTCCAACCAAAAATAGTCAAGATGTCTTTTCTAAAATATCTATCATCGATGTGTGTATCTATCTATCTCTATCCCTTTAATGAATTCCTTCTGTCTAATTAAATTAAGTCCATCGTCTTACCCAATCAGCACTTTACAGTTTTCTAAGCCCCCTCTTTCTGCCCCCCCGAGATTGCTGCATCCCTGAGGGATTCTGGCTCACTCATCAGCCCTGTGTATATCATGACTTCTCTGACTTCAGGGCCTTTTGTTCCTAAAACACTTCAACATATGACTCAAAACGACTTCAAGCGTCATCCTCTGTCCCAAGCACAGCACTGAACTACAGGGATTTCTCAGAGTACTCAAAAGCCACCATTGTACAATGTTTATGTATCATTCTCCTCCATTAGAGCCCCCCAAAGTAGGGATACTGTTTTTACCCTCTTTCTTTTTTTTTAAGATTTTATTTATTTATTTGACAGAGAGAGATCACAAGCAGGCAGAGAGGCAGGCAGAGAGAGGGAGAGAGAGAGAGGGAAGCAGGCTCCCTGCTGAGCAGAGAGCCCGATGCGGGGCTCGATCTCAGGACCCTGAGATCATGACCTGAGCTGAAGGCAGAGGCTTAACCCACTGAGCCACCCAGGCGCCCCTTTACCCTCTTTCTACCTGCCATCCCCGTCATAGAGTAAGCTCTCAATATGTATCTGTTGAATGAATAATTGGGACAAGATTTTATTTTTAGTTATAATTAACAGCTGGTTTAGATGTTATTTTGCACATACAGGTACGAACGAAGTCCAGCATAAAAAGATAACTGTTTCAAGACAAAAAGGAGTCCTGGCATGTAGTTTGTAAAACACATATAGCTTGTTATGTTCTGACATATTTTTAATATTCTCATCCCAGGGGTGATCAACAGATCAACAGTGAACAGGAAGGGTGAGCATCACTGCTCGTGCAAAAGGCAGCCCAGGCAGTCACCTCGGCAATTTCAAATCGCTCAGCGTTCTGGGTCTATAGACCTCCAAGTTCCGACACAGTGCTTGTCTGGAAATACCACCTATGTCGGCAACATGCTTTATATTTCCTACTGCTATGCCTTCACATCGTCTTTACTGAGTCTGCAATGATAAAACATGACAAGACACCGTGCCTGCCCGGCTACCCTGGGCTGGGGGCTCATGGGCGCCTCCTACTGCTTCCGGGCAGATCCTGCTTGTTCCCTGACAAATGAGAATTGGGATCTGAGCCTATAATATTTTAATAATGTGAAAAAAAAATTTAAGAGGAAAATGCTGACTTTTGAGATAACTGAAAACTCACTGTAATGTAGGGCTAAGATATGAGAAAATGACTTCCAAAATGTGGCGAATATAGCAGAAGCAGTGCCAGAGGTGACTGAGTCCCCCAAATTCGGGCTGGAGGCAGTCTTCAGGGCCTGCATTCCAGAAGGCAGGCTACGAGCGAGCAGGGTGCACAGCAGGTCTCGCTCCCGAAAGTTGCCTGGCTGGCGGGTTCCACGGATTTTAGTCACACACATACCTTCCAGGCCCTCGGGTACGAGTGATTTGTTTTCTTTATGATTTGCTGACATCAAATTGAGGGACAACTCAGCTTGTCTGATACAGATTATATAGAGCTGGAAATTTCCCATGAGTTCCTTTTTATTTTTCAAAGGCAACTCAGCTACATTATAATAATCTTGCCTTTCTCTCTCTCTCCCCCTGCCCACCGTCCCCCACTTCTCCTTCTCTCTTCTTCTTCTTTCTCCTCTTTAATTTCCTCATCAAAGTTTTGGCCTACAGACCTCAGAAAGTGACATAAAACCAATGTCTTTGTCCTCCACATTTCATATTCTGAGTACAAAATTTAAAATTTACATGTTACCATATTAATAATGATACACGAGAGCTATCATTTACATGACATGTGTAATTGACAGAAATCTTTGCATATACTACTTAGTTTACACTAGGTCTCGTGCACCACATCCCAGTGCTGTTAAGTGTCTGTAATAGGATATACATCTTTTCAGTGCTCTGGAGACAGATGCTATGTCTAGCTCTTCTTCTTGTATCTATGTATCTTTCTCTATGTATCTATGTATTTGTTTATCTCCATCTAACCACATGCACACACACACACACACACACACACACACACACACACTTTTGATTGCTTTATCTGGTTTTCTATCCTTGGATTATTATTCATACGTCTGCATGGCTGTTCTGGATTCTGGCCCCTGGGGGAGGAAGCACACAAGGGTGAGTTGGGAAGGCTTGACCGTGGCTGACTCCTGCACAAGACCCCTTTGTGTGTGTTCTTGGCTCTCTTCTGACTATTCTTTTCTCCCCTTCCCTAAGAACCCACCTTCCTAGTAACATTTCCAACTTTGTGGTTTCCACACATGGGCATGTTCCAAGGTCACTGATCCTCTCCTACTTTCTCTTCCATCTTTTTTTCTTTTAATAAGTTCTACACCCAATGTGGGACTTGAAGATTAAGAGTTGCATGCGCCACTGACTGAGCTAGCCAGGTACCCATATCTTCCACCCTTTAATGACTCCTTCTCTACCATGTCTCCACCTGCCTCTCCAAGCTGATATCACATGCCCCTAATTCCCTCACCAAACCTACTAATAGAGGGTGAAAAAATAAATTCCACTTTTAGCTGCGTCCACCCAGAAGTCTTAAAGGGTAAATTTGATGGCAGTTTACATTTAAGTAGATTATAATGTGAATATATATGTGTCAATGACTTTAAAACAAAATAAGCATAAATGTTAAAGTCAAAAGGAATGAGGGAATAAATTGAATATGATTATTGTACTACATGCTCTCGAAAGAAAGAAAGACCAGAAAAACAAAAGTGGTGCAGAAACTTTTATGACAGGTCTCACAACATGGAAGTGCAGGTGTGTAGATTCATAGACGAATTTCCATTAATGCAGCTCTTTTTAAAAAAAAAAAGTAGCACCTGTCTTCAGGGAGGATTGGCATGCTAAATAAGGCATGCATGTATTTTTAGAAAAGAGGAATAATCAATCTGGTGATTTTACAATTTATACCTCATTTTGAAAATTTTGGGAGGAGGAAACAAGCTTTGCTTAACAAGCAAAAGAATGGTTGAGCAACATATTCAGGTCTACAAAGGGGTATAGATTCATATAAAGGCAGACAATTTATGTTACTTGTTAGCGACATTTCAAAAATAATTATTTAAAGCTCTCCTTGTATATAAAGCACACATCTAAAATGCAGACATAAGAAATTCTCAAAACAATAATGTAAAATGGAAAAGAAAATCAGATCAGGATGCATAGGCACTTATAAGAGTCAGGTTGACCCAGAGCGAATCATATGTCTTTCTGCTCTTCAGACATCACACCTGGAGTATAGGTAGCTCCAATAAGTCATTTATAGGGTCATTTCAAGCTCCCTCGTTTTACCAATGCCACATGTTACAGATCATCCTTATGAAATGATCATGTTCCACCATGAATGCTGAAACAGGAGCCCGTCGATAATTCTACTCCCACCCAATTCATTCAATCCCTCCGCTGATCTCTGGGATGCTCTATGGCCTGGACCTCATCACAGTCACACTACCACCTGTCTAAACCTCTTTTCTCTTTTCTTTCCTTCTTATTAAGAGATTCAGTAGGGGTACCTGGGTGGCTCAATCAGTTGGGAGTCTGTCTTTGGCTCAGGTCATGGTCTCACAGTCCTGAGATGGAAGCTTGCCTCAAATCGGGTTCCCTGCTCAGAGAGGTGTCCACTTCTCCCTCTCTCTCTGTCCTCTTCCCTGCTTGTGCTCTCTGTCTCTCTCTTGCTCTCTCTCTTTCTCCCTCTCAAATAAATAAATACAATCTTAAAATTTAAAAAAGACATTCAGGAATAAGAAGAAAACAAATCCAGACAATTTTAAGTTTACCATACATTTGTCCAACATTTTATTTTTTATACAGGTATACATGTATAAATGTATGACAGTATATGTGTGTGTGTGCATACACAATAGTGTACATGCATACAATATATGCATATGTAGATCACAAAATTGGTCAGTTTGTCTCATATTGTGCTGGATACTATATTGCTCAGGGAATTATTGGGCTTTAGTAATATACTTTTCAATCAAGATACACTAAGTATCTGCCCTTCAGTCTGCTATGAAACTGTGTAGAATTATAGGACCGACTCCAAGCAGGAGGCATTAGCTGGTTAATGAACAAACACTAACTCTCCGATAAGGTGTATTTAGTGAATAGCCTTTGGGAAGGGAGGTAAGGATGATCGGGAGGCAGTGAGGAACTAACATGCTAATTCATTTTCTCTTCTTCTACACATATTTCTATTCCATCTGGGAAAATGTAATTAATGTATTTGAGTAAATTGGAAAACAAATTTGTATCTAAAACATGTGGTGTTGCTGCAGAAGTTTAGAGAAAGGAGAAAACTCTAGAGCTTGGAGCAAAGGTAAAGATGGGTTTCTGGAGGTGGGATTTCAGCTCATGTGTGAAAAATGTAGATAGAAAAGAGAAAAGGTTAAAAAGAAATTGTCTAGATTTGTTTTCCTCTTATTACTGAAGGTCTTATTAAGGAGGAAAGAAAAGAGAAAGGAGATTTAGACAAGTGGTAGTGTGACTGTGATGAGCTCCAGGCCACAGAGCATCAAAGAGATCAGGGGAGGGAGTGAATGAATTGGGTGGGAGTAAAATTAGCGATAGGCTCCTTCCAGCATTAACGGGAGAGCAAGATCGTCATCCTACGGTGGGGCTGTTGACTTTCACAACCTGCAAACTCAAGTTGCTTCATGACTTGATGACTGCCCTTGGAAGCTAATGCACATTTCTAATGTGGTCTCTGTCTGAAGTGCATTACTTACCAGCTGCTTGTTCTTGGCTCATGCACTGAGCCTTTCAAAATTCCAATCTCCTATTCATAACATGGTGGTGGGAATAATAGCAGTGAACTTGTAGGTTCGTTTGAGGAATGTAACGGTGCATGGAGAACACCTAACCCCACGAACAGCATGTAGCTGGTATTTAATGCCCGTGGTGATAATTAGTAGCAGCCCCCCAAAAGCAAAACTATTAGTTGCATAGCTAAATGACTGGCTTGAACAGGAAGCAAAAGACTTTTTCAAATTTATAATTATAATTTGGTCTCTCCACTCTAGTTTACTCAGTTATTAAACGTGCAGGCCCAAATCAGACTGAGAGATGTTGGAAGGAAAGCTATCTACAGGAGATGTAAACAAAAACATTTTTTGGAGGTATGGTAGGAAAGATAAGTAGGAAACTCTACCAATTCAAAGAACGAGTCCTCTCATTAGCAGTTTGAATCTGTACCAAAGGAAGCATAAAACAGAGGGTCAAGTGAGTTCTTCCGATATGGCTGAGAAGCACAAACTGTTACTGCACCGAACAGTTGAATTATTGCATCCATTAACCAGTATAATTTGATCCAAAAATCAAAGTTGCCAAACAAGAAGTAAACTAGAATGAAATATGGATAGGTTTGCTCATGCATCCATCCACTGAAAGCTTAAACAAACACATAATTGTTTGGAACTGTCTGCTGCCAATTCCATAGAACCTGCAAAATGAACTAAAACATTTCTTCTTTGCATCTTATTTAAAAGATTGGTTTGTGGTTGCTCAAGATAGAGATTGGTCCAGAAGACTATACAATCATCTACTTATTTTCAGGAAAAAATGCTCAAAGATAAACCCTTTTCCTGATTTTTCTAACAGAACAGATGCCTTTGTAACTGGGAGGTATGTCTATCTTAATTTTTTTTAATTTATTTTTTTAAAGATTTTATTTATTTATTTGACAGACAGAGATCACAAGTAGGCAGAGAGGCAGGCGGCGGGGGGGCGGGGGGAAGCAGGCTCCCTGGGAGCAGAGAGACCAATGTGGGGCTCGATCCCAGGACCCTGGGATCATGACCTGAGCCGAAGGCAGAGGCTTTCACCCACTGAGCCACTCAGGCACCCCTTAAAATTGATTTTTAACAGGCTTCATTTCGTTTTGCTTTTTGATTGCTCCTGGAAGTAATTGGTGGCCTTTTTTTTTTTAAGTCTTCTTATGCAATTTTGTATGGAAAGGGGAAAAATGTTTCCAAGTGTGAAATTATAGTAGTCTTTTAATCAGTCTTAATCACATAGTTCACTTAACTATTAGTCTTCCTGTGCATAACAAATTCATTTTCTATTTTTTAATACTTGCTAGTCCGCATAAATTTCACTTTCTCGCATACTTAGAAACGCATAATATATGAAGTAAGCCTGATACATCGACTTGATTTTGTTGTACACTCTAGAGTTTTTTCCTTGCCACTCATTCAACGAAATCTTTACTGAATGCTTGCTGTGTGCCAAACTGCTCACAGTGCTGGCGGGGGGGGGGGGGGGGGGCAGCTGTGGTGAATAAGGCAGGAGAGGTCCCTGCTTTCATGAGTCTTATAACTGGGACAAGGCATGGGAAGAAGCGGATGCCAGGTAACAACAAACTTAGGTCATCGCTGAATAAGGCAATTTCAGAGAGTGGGACATCCTTTAAAAGAGAGAACAGACAAGAAAGTAATGAAATAAGGGGGCAGCTGAGGGCTTTTCTATGGTGTAATCAGGAAAGACCTCTGGAGAGCTCGAACCTGAATGAGTCAGAAGGCAACCATTTGAAGATTTTGGAGAAAAGCTCTCTGAGCAGAGGGAGGGAACAGTGGCTTTGGGCCACATGGGGAGGGTGAGCTGGAAGGCCTCAGAGGGCTGGAGAGTCCAAAGAGGAAGCTGCAGGCAGGGGGAGGACGATGAGCTCATAGGCGCAGTGGGGGCAGACCCCCTCCCACAGGGATGGGGGAACCAGGGCCACTCATGAGGCTTCCAGGTCCACACATACCGTGCAAAATGCTTTTCATTAACAGGGGCTCAATAAAGAGTTGCTGATTGATTATTGTTGGAACAGCTGATTGATTACAGTACATTCCCAGTAAAAGCAAATTGTTCTCCTGAGAGAAATAATGAAAAAGATAGCTGTCCCATGAAAGAGATAATTTACCTAATATAGCCATTTATTTTGCTGGAGGACAGATGGATTACTTCTAAACTGTCCTCTGTGGCAGCCAGGCTGACTTGCAAGGCAGAGTGGAGTGCTGTGCCCCTCCGCTCTTCAACAGAATACAGCCTTCACCCAGAATGCAAGACCTTGCCTGATCTGATCCTTCCCTACTTTTTCAAAAGTATCTGCCATCAAAGTCACCCTCTCTTCTGTCCCGGTGGTCCAGCCAAACAAATGTTAAAGCTCTGCAGACACACCATACTGTCTCTGCATTTGCTCGCACCATGGCCTCTACCTGGAGTGTTTTTACCCCATGCCTCCAATGAGGTGGCATTTCATCTAAGAGACCTGCACCGCCCCACCTGCACTCACTGTCCTTTTCCCTTCCACCTCCCCACTATGCCCTCACTTTAGCCTCTGCATGATTTTATGCCATTGTTTAGGAATGTAAGTTATCCTCACCAGATCACAGGCTTCCTTGGGATACAGGTTTTGAGCATATAAATCTTCCTATCCCTAACACCTAGGATCAAATCTTGATATAAAATGGATATTCAGTAAGCAGCTAAAAGTAAATGGACTTTCTTGACTCATATCAAACAGATATATGCTTCGGTGCCATGCTTCATACCCAAGTGGAAATAAGCATGCTTGGCTTCCTGTCCTCATAATACCTATGTATTGTCGAATTTTTCTATCTGTAGCAACCTAGAAAGGTTTATTATGACTGGGACTGGGTTCTACTTATGTTGGCATTCTCTGTACCTGAGAAAAAGAGTTGGCATGTAATAAGTATTTGTCGAATGTATAAATACTTGAAGAATCATTCAACTTACTTCATATTATGGTTGTTTTAAACCAATCTTTAAAATCAAAATCATCCAAGAAAATGCATGAGAGGATCATAGAAAATCTTATATTCAGAAAGATTAGAATCATTTAATTCTTTAAATATTTATATTTTGCCTTGCTTTCTTATTATGGCATTGCTTTGGTGAGTGCAAAGGAAATCATTTAAAATTGTAATTAGCAGAGTCTTCTGCCAAAGAAAAAGATGACAAGTTTACCCAGTATTTAAGGTTATAACAAATTCCGTGTCTCAACCACGAACTACCAAGGCATTAGTCAGAGGAACAAAAAAATTATAACCTGCCCTAGATGACATAGGCTACAGCCAAGCTGATGAGAATGTGGCTGGTTACACAGCACTGCAAGTCTTTTTAGGATTTAAAAAAAGTCAAGACAAGGAATTTTGGAATATAAGTTAGAATGAAACATTGCTGGATGTATCAGCTTTGTTTGGCTTTATTTCTTGTAATATATACACTTTTATGATAAAGTGGGAATGTGTTCGAACTCTCTGAGCAGCATTCTGATAACCTTTCATTAACCCAACATCAGTCTGAATTCCTAAAATTGGGGATGAATGAATATGAGGCTAAAACACTGGCCTGTAGATCAAGTGTTATTCAGAGTGGACTTTGATCCATCACTTCGTGGAAATACATATAAGTAAGGAAGAGGATTTGTGAAAAGACTCTTACAAGAATTTTTTCCCCAAAGACTGCCTTTGCATGAATATTTTTCTGACAATAATGCTTTAATGAGAGCAATACATTTGAAGTCTGTGATGCATCATTCTGAGACCTGAGAGCAGAAATAATCAAAGATCCTTAAATGCAAGGAGTTAACATTTACTGCACTGCACCAGGACCTCGACTCAATGAGTACAATAAACATGAGGCCCCGCAATGACATGGAAAGGACCTCTACTCAATGAGTACAATAAGCATGAGGCCCCGCAATGAGATGGAAAGGATTAAAAGGCGTAAGACATCAGCATCCCTAGTTGGAGAAGAGAAATACAAATGAGTGAAGATAAAATAATGGTGAGAGCAAGAATAGCAATAATGGCTTGAAACAACCGTTTACCACCAGAGGCATGGGTCCTATCCCAAGCCCTTGATAAGAAATCACTGAATCCTGTCAATCCCATCAATATCTCCAGCATCTCCAGTATCCCTTCCCAGTATCTGAGGGGAATCATTCATCTCTCCATTTCACAGATGCTGAAATGGAAGTCCAGGGTCACACAACAGAAAGTGGCAGAGCTATAATCTGAACGCACTCGAAGAGGATCTAAATCCTGAATGTCTATCATATCAGCACCTATAAAATGATGATCAAGTAAAAGAAATTGTACTGGGTCTCCTCGAAATTAAGGGCCATGAATAGAAAGCACTTTGCCTCTGAAAATTATGTACCTAGTGCTAAGAAAAGTTCATAGCACCAAATTCCATGCATCAATTTTAATTTTCCTGGGATCTCCAGCCACTTTGGCAGGAAGATACTTCCTTAGGGAATCTGCTCATGCATTCAGCCCCCTTGCAGGAGAATGAAGAGGACCAACCTGTGAAAATCAGGTTTATCAGGTCCTATGTAGAGAAGAGTTGTATACTCCTTACATAACTTTTACCCATACTTGGGGTTTCTCTTTGGTAAGTTACCAACAATAGCTAAGAATCATCCAATATATTTGTAGGATCAAAATGACCCGGTGTCATTAGGAAAGCTGTGGCTGCCCCTCTTCTTGGCATCCTTTCTCTCTCATGCATTCACCTTTTTTTTCATCAAAGATGCCTTTTTTTAAAAAAAGATTTTATTTATTTATTTGTTAGAGAGAGAGAGCGAGCACAGGCAGACAGAGTGGCAGGCAGAGGCAGAGGGAGAAGCAGGCTCCCTGCCGAGCAAGGAGCCCAATGTGGGACTCGATCCCAGGACGCTGGGATCATGACCTGAGCCAAAGGCAGCTGCTTAACCAACTGAGCCACCCAGGTGTCCCAAAGATGCCATTTGACAGTATATTTCTATGAAGGATATGTGAGCATATGTATTCATTTGTGATTTAATAATCAATGGGACTTTCAAACCTTGTTACTTAAACTAGTCAGTTATGATCTTAGTCAAGAATCACTGGATAGTAGCTAGCTAACCTCCAAAGGGGTGTTTCTTTCAAAGATGTAGAAATATTTTGCAGAGGCTAAAGGCAGTATGTGTAGCTGGATCTCAAAAGAGAGGAACCAAAACCTGGGCCCCAAGATCTCAGTTCTGACATGTTTGGTTCATTCTTCAGTCTGCACACAGACCGATGCTTCCATTTCTCAAGTGTCACAGAGCAGCTGGCCACCCAGATTCTCTCACTGTCCAATCTGCACTAGGCGATGCCAGGTTCACACAGGCCCAGCTTAGGAGCTCCTGAACTACATCAGCCTCACATCCTGGAATTGGGGTGGCAGGGGAGAGGGGGGCCAGGGTGACGCCGCAGGGTTGAGAAGCACCATCTAGGAGAGGTTTATGAGCTGGTTCTCTACTAAAAACAGTGTCCTTATATTGCTGTGCTCTCCCTTGCATCAAGGGTATCTGAGGAAACAAAGCTTACAGGACACCTTGTCTTGGAGTTTCTGCCTCATCACAACACCACATATATGAGGGAGACCCACAGTGTGTGGGGCACAGAGCAAATCTCAGCATGAGTCAGCAGACGGCATATATCACAGCAGACCAGTGGTACAAGAGCCCCACTGTGTCGCTAAGTTCTGCTCGGTGCATCTAACCCAAGCAGTGGCAGGGGCTGCATTCCCCAAACCAGCCACTGAGCCCTGGCATGCAGTGTGCTCTGACAGAAGGAAGGGATCTTCTGTTCCAATTCCCATGAAGATGATCCTCGGGCTAGCAATGCTCTTCCTCAGAAACATGGTCCCTTAAATATGTTACAAAAGCCAAATAAATGATTTGTGTTATAAATGAATAAATGATTCAGGGTTATTGGCATGGGTCGAATGGAATACAATATAGTTATAATGTGCTTTCAAATAATATGTAAGCTATATTTTTTAAGAAAGGATTACAATAGAATGAGATTAAGAAAAACTCAAGATATAGAAAACCCCATATATAGTAGTGGGGGCAGGTGGGTGAGGAAGACTGGAAGGAAGTGAAGACAATGTAAAGTACAGTGACTACAGCTAGTAATAATGTAGAGTATATTTGCAATTTGCTAAGAGAATAGATCTTCGGTGTTCTCACCACACACACACAAAATGCACCTACGTCAGGTGATGGTCTCATCAGTTAACCAGATCACAGTGCTCATCACATATATACTTCTATCAAAATATCACACTGCACACATGAAATATATATAATTTTATGTGTCAATTATCCCTCAGTCAACCTGGGAAGAAATAAAATATGGTTATTTAGGGAAAGGGAATAAATAAAAGGATAATCAATTAGAAAATGAGTAATTTTATTCTCTCCTCCACAATTTTATGTCCAATTTTCAAACTTTAATACATTAACTTTTTATGATGAGGAAAAAAATACATTTTCGGTTTCAAAGGAGGAGAGGGTTTTGTGAACCACAAAGAAAGTAGCACCAGGCCTAATGCCACAAAACATGTGAATCTTACAACTAAATCCTTTGTTGCCTTTTCTGCTTACTTAGCAAGCTTGGATCTTCTGAGAACTCGATTCTCCCAGAACCTAAGATCAAAACAGCAGGGACACTGCCTGCTTCACCCAGCAGCTGGATGTGGCCCTGAGAAAGAGAGAAGTTCATGGTCTGAAACTCCTTCTGCCACTGAATCTCTGATCATCACTGAACAACAGGTGCCCCCAGCTGTGGGACAGCTTCTGCTAACCCTGGAGCAGTACTGGGTACTCAGATCCTTGCTTCTACTGTTTCCAATTTTCACACTAGCCCATCAGGTTCGGTGGTCCTTCCCTCTGTTTACATACACAGAAAGGGAGGTAAAAAAAAAAAAATGTGTCCAAGGGTGAGGTGGCCAATAAGTGTCAGAGATTAGATTGGAACCAAATTATTCTTTTTTAAGATTTTATTCATTTATTTGGCAGAAAGAGAGATCACAAGTAGGCAGAGAGGAGGCAGGCAGAGAGGGGGGAAGCAAGCTCCCCGCTGAGCAGAGAGCCCGACTTGGGGCTCCATCTCAGGACCTTGAGATCATGACCTGAGCCAAAGGCAGAGGCTTAACCCCTGGAACTGAATTCTAGTTAGCCTTACAACAGGAGCCTCTTCCGTTCAGCCACCCGTCGGTGAGCTTAATGGAAGAATTCTCCCTTGTTTAACGAGACCATGGACAAGAAAGAACAGTGTATGGGAAGATACTTAGGTGCTTTCACTTAGGTTACAAATGACGGAATGTCCCAGTAGTCTGAGGGCACAGTTCATAAGTCTACATATTGTCTTAAAAAGTATTTTCATGGGGCGCCTGGGTGGCTCAGTGGGTTAAGCCTCTACCTTCGGCTCAGGTCATGATCTCAGCGTCCTGGGATCGAGCCCCGCATCGGGCTCTCTGCCTGCTTCCTCCTCTCTCTCTCTCTGCCTGCCTGTCTGCCTACTTGTGATCTCTGTCTGTCAAATAAATAAATAAAATTTTTAAAAAAGGTATTTTCGGGACGCCTGGGTGGCTCAGTTGGTTAAGCAGCTGCCTTCGGCTCAGGTCATGATCCCAGCGTCCTGGGATCGAGTCCCACATCGGGCTCCTTGCTTGGCAGGGAGCCTGCTTCTCCCTCTGCCTCTGCCTGCCACTCTGTCTGCCTGTGCTCGCTCTCTCTCTAACAAATAAATAAATAAAATATTTTAAAAAAAAAGGTATTTTCATTTTTAAGTGTTTGTTTTTATTTGTTTTAGGATTTTATTTATTTGTCAGACAGAGAAAGAGAGAGAGAGTACAAGCAGGGGGAGCGGCAGGCAGAGGGAGAGGAGAGGGCCTGAGCAAGGAGCATGATGTGGGGCTCTATCCCAGGATCCTGGGATTATGACCTGAGCCAAAGGCAGACGCTTAACTGACTGAGCCACCTAGCGGTGTCCCAAGTGTTCATTTTTAAAGTAAACCTTTCTTTTTAAGAAAACTCAAAAAACAAAACAAACAGACAAACAAACAAAACAAGCTTTTGAAGTTTATCATACATAAAGTAAACATACTTCTGGAAACCCAGATCAGCACTATCAATCCCTGCCCATCCTGTTTTCCCAGAAAAAGTAACCACAACTCTGAGACTCTAGCATCACACACTCATTTTGCTTGATTTTGAACTTTATAGAACTGGAATCATTGTGTCTGCCTTCTTGTCAAGAGACCAATCTCACTGCTTTCTTTGACTGTATATCTGTCCTTTCTGCTGTTGATGAATATTTGGAGTTTCCAGCTTGGGTCTACCATAAATAGTGATGACATATATGCATTTCTGTGCATGTATACCTGGAAGTGAAATTGCTGAGTCTAAATGTCTAGAGAGAGAGCTTCAGTGGATACTACCAAAGAGTTTTTCATTGATTGTTCTGGTTTGCAATCCCCAAGCAAGTATGGCTGCCCCACATTCTCTCCAGCTTTTGGTCGTGTGGTTTTCCACTGAGCAACCTGGTGGATATGGACAGGTGTCAACCTGTAGATTCAGTGTTTTCTTAGATGCCTATGGTGAGTAGAATAACAGTCCCTCCAAAGATGTTCACTTCTTTGTCCCCAGAACTTGGGAAGATATTATGTTATAAGGCAATTAAGATTGCTAATCACCTGATTTTTAAGTAATTAATAATTTTCTACAAATTTTCCATTTTGCTTGTGTTTTCAGATTTATTGCCATAGATATTTTTGATAACTTTCTAAGAACTTTTAAATATCTACAGAATTTATCATAATGCTCCATGTTTTTCTTCCACATATTGATAATTTGTGTTTTTTTGTTCTAGTCCTCAACCAGATTTGCCAAGCATCTGTCAATTTTTTTAAAGATTTTACTTATTTATCTATTTATTTATTTATAGCAAAAGAGTGGGGGGGGCAGAAAGAGAGAGTGAGAGACTCTCAAGCCGATTCCCCCCAGCCCCCAGCACAGAGCCTGATGTGGGGCTCAGTCTCACGACCTTGAGATCATGACCTGAGCTGAAATCAAGAGTCGGATGTTCAACCAACTGAGCTACCCAGATGCCCCAGGCATCTGTCAATTTTATTAATCTCTTCAAAGATCCGATTTAGAGAGACTTTGTCTACTTTTAGTCACTCAATATTTGTATTCAATTTAATGTCGACTCACACTTGTTACGGTCTACCGACTTGCTTTGAATGTGACATGCTCAGGTTTCTCTGACTTCTGAGATAGTTACTCAGTTCACTGACTTTTCACCTCTCTTTTTTAGTAACGAATCTGTGGATATCAATGTCCTTCCACCTACAGGCTTGGCTACATTCTGTAACTTTTCATATATCATCTTCCCATGATCAGTCAGTTTAAAATGTCTGCACCCTGAAAGACAGAAACCCTTTACATGTAGTTGAGACTTGTTTCATTTTTGTTCTGAGATAGCCTATGGTTAATTTTTGTACGTGTTTCATATGAACTTGAAAAGAACAGGTAAACTCAACTTATTGGTGGTAACGGAATTTAGGTCAGGTTTGCTAATCATGCTATTCAAATCCTCAAATCCTATTTTTTTTCCCCTGCTTGTTCAAATAGTTTCTGAGGGAGGCAGGTTAGTTTTCTTCTAGGATTTTGAAGTTGGGAGTTTTCCATTTTACATCTATGATTGTTCATTTTTAAGCTAAAGTATTAGTTACGCACATGTTGTTACACCTTTCTGTGAAATAATTTGAGTGTATAAAATGCTATTATTTATATATATATATAAAATCTATCTTAATAGATGTTAGTGTAGCCGAGCCAATTTTCTGTCTAAAGTTTTAGGATATATTTTTCTCATTTCTTTACTTTCCATTGCTACCTTTATTTAGGTTGAATCTCCTTGGATTATGACATCCTTGGATGTCATACTCTCACATGCTGTATCCAATTCAGTATTGTCAAATGGAATATTTTGACTCTTTATATATGTTTTGCTGATTTTATTGGTTTTAATGTTATGTTTGGGTTTATGTCTACCATTTTACTACTTGGTAGTAATCTATTTTTGACCTACTTGTAAAAACAAGTTTTATTGTTTTTCTGTTCTCTTGCCTTCTTTTGACAATGAGCAGACAACCTGGGTTTTCTACAGCTTCTACTCCTTTTTTTTTTTTTTTTTTTTTTTAGAGAGAGAGCGAGAGCAAGCACAGGCAGACAGAGAGGCAGGCAGAGGGAGAAGCAGACTCCCTGCCGAGCAAGGAGCCCAATGTGGGACTCGATCCCAGGATGCTGGGATCATGACCTGAGCCGAAGGCAGCCGCTTAACCAACTGAACCACCCAGGCGTCCCACAGCTTCTACTCTTATGCAGGCTCCAAGCTCTAGCTTCTCTGTCCTGAACATCCTGAAAATGTTAGAAGAAGAAGAAGAAGAAGAGGAGGAGGAGGAGGAGGAGGAAGAGGAAGAGGAAGAAGGAGAAGGAGAAGAGGAGGAGGAGGGGGAGGAGGAGGAAGAAGAATAGGAAGAAGAAGAAGAATGAGGAGGAGGAGAAGGGGGAGGGGGAGTGGGAGGACAAGGAGGAGGACGAGGAGGAGGATGAGGAGGAGCACGAGGAGCATGAGGAGGAGGAGAAAAGAGCTCTACTCTTCAGCTGTATTATGCTTGGTTTCTTGCCCTGAGCAGCTAAATCAGCAAATATCTCAAAATGAAATTGGTACTGAGAGCTGGGCTCATTGCTTTGTGTCTCTCCTCTCCCTGTGTTCTTCATTCATGGGTCTCGTGGCACAGTTCAACTCCACATTTTTTTCTCTCTCAAGCTCCAAGGGGCTGCAGAGAGCCTGGGTGCTTTCTCTGCCTCCCAGCTGCTGCTCTCAGCCAGAGCTCCTGGTCTACTGTGCTGCACCAGCAGCTGGCAGACACCACCATGGGAGTCTGGCTGACACCCGTGTCTTCCCTTCCCTCTTGGTCATGATCTTTCCAGTTCTGACGGCTTCAGCGGCGATACTCTCAGATGTTTTTTTACACATTTTATAGAACCACTCTACTTATTCTCAGAAGAAACACTGTCAACTACAGACTATCCATCACAACCGAAGAGTAAGGAGTCTCATGTTCCAAATGGAAAGCATGAACATCCCCTACCTTGTTCTTCACACAGAGTCCCTGGATAACTGGCAGCTACATAAAAGGGGAAGAAAGTAACAAGAAAGGTATAGACAGGTAACAACCATTCCAAATTCTAAATACTAACAGGGGTATTTTCTAATGATGTGGTGAAATAAAATGCCATCAGATGGGATATTCTAATTTTCCCAACTATTGCAAAGCTGTTCCCTTAAAACAAACAAACAAACTTAGAAGAGATCTTTATTCTTTCCTTTTTATCACTTATCATCTTGTACTCTATTCTCCCACAGTTAAAAATGTCCAATGATTTGATCAGATGACTTAGATTATTACCCTATACTGAAATAATAATGACTAAAATATTATTTTATGTGAATTATTACACCCTATGTAATGTGTACAATAATGTGTTTGATTTCTGAAAACATGAGTAGATCATAGAGTCCAGTATATCTCCCCCGCCCACCAAAGTGTCCTATAGTAACCCATTACATCAATATTTTTGTTACAATTGATGAACCAAAACTGCATGATGATGAACTAAAGCCTGTAGTTTACACTAGGGTTCTCTCAGGGTGCCGCACATTCAGCAGTTTTAATAACGCATACTGCCATGGATCATTATACTATTATACAAAATCACTTCACCGCCCTAACGATACCTTGTTCTCCACCTGCGTATCCTTCTTCCCCCACCAACTCCCCCAAATAACTTATTCTTGGCAGACATCTAAATAGTGGTATGTGCTTGTGTAGTTATGTTATACTCCTCTCCTCAGAGTCATACGGTATGTGGCCTTTTCAGACTGTCTTCCTTCACTTAGTAATGTCCACTTAGTGCTTCTCCAGGCCTTTTTGTGGCTTGATGGGTCATTTCCCTTGCACACTAAGTAATATCCCATTGCACAGATGTACCAAAATTTGTTGATCCACTGGCGTATTGTAGGACATTCCGGTTACTTCCGAGTTTTGGCAGTATGAACAAACCTGCTATAAACATTCATGTGCGGGACTGTGTGTGGATGGAAGTTCTCAGCTTATCTGGGGACCTACCAAGGAACATGACTGCAGCGTCCAATGGTATGAGTGTGTTTAATTTAGTAAGAAACTGCCGATCCATATTCCATTCCCACCAGCAATGAATGAGAGTCCCTGTGTTTCCACATCCTTACCAGCATTTGGGGGTGCCCGTATTTTGGATTTTAATCATTCTAATAGGTGTGTGGAGCTATTTCACTGTGACTTCCATTTCCAATGCCCAAATGACCCATGTGTTGAGCACCTTGTCATACTCTTATTGTCCACCTGAATACCTTCTTTGCTGATGAGTCTGTTCAGGTGTTTTGCCCATTTTTCAGTAGGGTTGTTTGTTTTCTTAGATTTGAGTTTTTGTATATTTTAGACACAAGTCCTTTATCAGGTATGTGGTTTGTAAATATTTCTCCCAGTCTATGCCTTTTCTCCTTGTCTTTAATATCGCTTTTTTAAAATGTTAAAAACGATATTACCAGCATAACTGTGTATAAACTTTGTTACTTTCTTTTTCATATCATCCTGTGGGAACATTCAATTTTCATTGTTTACATAGATATTCACAGTTTCCTATAGGGACTTTGATTTCTTGAACTGGAGATTAAAATGTCAAGATACATATGAGGATATAGATCTATGTTCTGTTTACACCAAACACACTCTTAAAGATTTCATTTTGGTTTTATATTATGCACACTACAATTACATAAATTGTTTTTTAAATGTAATGACTGTGTAGTTATTATTTTTCCCATTATATTTTTATATAAAATTCTTGAAGCAGATGTTTCCTTTGTTGAGCACTTACATTTGAGTCCTGGGTTATAGAGTTAATTATCTCATTCCTTTTCCATGAGGCACATCAGCTAGATTCTGCATTTATTTACCTATATCCAATCTTTATTTTGTGCAAATTTTTCACAAAAGTAAGAAATTGATCGGCCACAGGAGAAAAATAAGAACAATGAACATATCCTAGAGAATTATTATTTAAAACTCATGCTATGTTATAGAGTAGATAAGCGGGATGCTATGATAGATTATTTGGGATAGTACAGCAGATTCAACTTTTTTAAAGATTTAACCTTTTATAAAACAGACATTCTTTTAGGAGACCTTGAATTTTGGGGTGCACTGTAGTCCATGCTGCAGAGATGATGCTAGAAACAATGTTATAGGCACAGGACAGGCTCTGGTTCCTAAAAGTTAGCCTTTTTATTTTTAAAGATTTTATTTATTTGACAGAGAGAGATCACAAGCAGGCAGAGAGGCAGGCAGGGGCGCGGGGAGCAGGCTCCCTGCTGAGCAGAGAGCCCAATGTGGGCCTCGATCCCAGGACCCTGAGATCATGACCTGAGCTGAAGGCAGTGGCTTAACCCACTGAGCCACCCAGGCGCCCATTAGAAATATACTTTGGCATACACTGTTGTTGACACTTGTGAGTTACTTCAGCTTACAAACTATGGAACCTAAAAAAACAGAACTACAGACCAAAAAGAACACTTGCTAATACACTCTAAATGTTAAAGATATTAAATTTGCCCATCTCTCCATTCCTAAAACGAACATTTTAAAGCTGCTGGTTAAGTCTAGAATTGGAGAAGTTCGTGCCAGTTAGGGCATATCCTACATGGCTATTAAAAATCTGCTGTTGATCTGCCTGATAAATAAAATGAAGTAGACACAGATGCCTCCCAGGTTAACAACAGCATTTGCAAAGGAAGGTCACTTTGGGTTCAGTGTAGCCAAGAGTCTCCCCATCTAAGGGACCAAGTGCTTGGCAGTCCAGACCCAGCCCCATGGACGGCACAAGCACCCAGTGGTAATGATTTGGTCTGCTACAACAAAACCAACCAATTCATCTTTTTTTTTTTTTAAGATTTTATTCATTTATTTTTGAAAGAGAGAGAGCACAAGCAGGGGCAGCAGCAGAGCTAGAGGATGGAGCAGGCTTCCTGCTGAGTGGGGAGCCTGATGATGGGCTTGATCCCAGAACCCTGGGATCATGACTTGAGCCAAAGGCAGATGCTTAACCAAATGAGCCACCCAGGTGCTCCCCAACTAACTCATTCTTGGCAGACATTTAAATAGTAGTGTTTTCTTATTACAAATCCATCACTGAATTTGATCTTAAAAACTTATAAAAGAAGAGGAAAAAAAGAGTTATTTTTCCCATTTTACATATGGAGAGCGAGCACCTAAGGGACTTGCCCAGGAATATATAATGTACTAGCACTGACTTGAGGCATTTGGTCCAAGGTCTTTCCACCCTCTTTCTCCGTTTGTGCGGAGCAATCATCAGGAAGCATGGGACACAGATCATGCCAGGACTTCTTTAAAACATTTCACTATTCCCACTGGGCAATGCCAAATGGTGAGTCACCCAGCTCAGTTTTGCATTCTCTCATTTAAATTAATATCTGAGACTCTCACCAGTGTTTTGAGTTTCAGAGACCCGATTTCTTTCTGGGGTGGGTGTGGTGGGGTGAGGTGAGAGAAATCCTGAAACAGATGAAATCTTCACATGAAAGTATTGAGATTGTTCTTGCAATTACAAGAATGAAAAAATGTGATGGACACAAGTATTAAACAGCGATTTCCAAATGAGCCTGCTCAATGGCATACCCTATTATTTACCTTGGAAATGGATCGGATGGATCAGCTTCTCTCTTTTCAGGGAAGGAAACAAGAGCCCCACCCACACCCCATCTCCCAGCACTTGCAATTGTCTCTGAACACAGCTGAAGCCCCAGTCTGTTACATGAGGTTCCTAATGAACTGCTCCACAGTGCCGGGCTTTCAGTAATATACGCTGGAAGATTATTAACTCTCAAATACAAAGATTGAGTCCAATCCAAACAAGATTCAGGGTTGAGTGAAAGAGAGAGGATGCATCTTTCCACCCTGGTGTTCACATGTTTAACCAGGGCTATGGAAAGTGTCCTCTGTGAATATACCAAAGTTAACTTTAAACTTGGAAGTTTTCCATTTTAATGAATGTGAGATCATAAACGAGAAGAAGTAATATGTGACTTTAAAAAAATCTTTATCGGGGCACTTGGGTGGCTCATTAGTTAAGCATCTGCATTTGGCTCGGGTCCTGATCGCAGGGTCGTGGCATCCAGCCCCGAGTCTGGCTCCCTGCTCAGTGGGAAGCCTGTTTCTCCCTCTCCCACACTCCCTGCTTGTGTTCCCTCTCTCACTGTGTCTCTCTCTGTCAAACAAATAAATAAAATCTTAAAAAAATTCTTTGTCAATGTAAGCATGATCATTTCTATAAATAGCTTGCATGCTTTGCTGAAAAAAAGCAAACTTTTAGTTATGATGCAGAATATTGTATTATTTTTTATTTACTTTGTTTTCAGACTGAGTAATCTACTGGTCAAAATAAGCTGTTACTTTGGTTCAAAGTATTTTGTAACTTAATGCCATATAGCAGGTAAGGTGAGCAGGAAAATATAAAAATAAGACACAAGGTAGCAAATAGGGAAATAATAGTCACACATGTTCAGATTATCAAATTATTACTTAATGAACTTGGAATTTTTAAACTCTCCCCCAGAAGGTATGTGTGGGGGCAGGGAACACAGCATTTAAAAAGACATTTTTTTCTCTTTTATCACTTTTTTAAATGTTGAAATGTTGAGCTACAGGCCTTTGAATGTTCCAGGAGCATTATTCAATTTTTATTTTTCTGCGTCTTCTATTTTGATAAGTTTTTCATCCTCACATTGTCAATACAGGACTTGATCCTTGGAAACACTTTATCAGTTAATTACTTTTCACAATATGGAAACACTAATGATTAGAAGGCCTGTACCACTGGATGTCTCAGATTGTAGCATCTGGAATTTACCCACAACTTGCTCTATGTTCCCTGGGTTCACTTTTTTCCCCCTTCATGACATCTGCTAACTATTCATCAAGAGAGGCAAACTGAAGGTCAGAGGAAACCTTATTCTCCAAAGATTCCAGATTGGGGATAACTATGACATTCCCCCTACTTGTCAGGAAATAAAACTACAACACACTCAAAAGCACTTTTTTTTTGTTTTGTTTTGTTTTTTTATTTTTTTTATATGAACCTCGCTGAAACACTAGCTAAGTGTTCTTGGTTTGTTTCTAGTAGCATTTCTAGCTTTGAGAATTAAGTTCAAAGGGAGAGAAATTGTTCCAATTAAGATTATCTCAGAGAATCTGTGTGGCTCAGTTGGCTAAGCAACTGACTCTTGATTTTGGTTCAGGTCATGATCTCAGGATCATGAGATCAAGCCTCACATCAGTCTCCATGCTCAGTGGGGAGTCTGTCTGAGAGCCTCTCTCCCTCTTCCTCAGTCCCTACCGAAACCCATGTTCATGTATGTTCTCATGCACTCTCCCATGCTCACTCACTCTTTCTCTCTCTCTCAAGTAAACAAATCTTTTAAAAGAGAGAAAGAGACAGAGAGAAAGGGAGGGAGGCTACCTTGTAGTGGGGAGAGGAATATTAAAATATAGCCATCAAGGTTGGTAACCTTCTAGTTTATTCTAGGAAACCCAATAAAAATTACACACTGATTTAAAAAAAATCTTAAGTTCTGCCAGGAAATTCCTAAAACCCAGTTTCTTTTGCTGGTGGAAACCCTTCCATATTTTTTCTTCACACTTAAAGATTCTGGAACTGTGATTTTTCTGTATTGTTAATGATTATTTTGTGTAATTTCAAGAAGCAGATATGCTGGATGAAATCCAATCTCTTCAGAAAACAAAGCCCTTTCCTTGTGAAAGAATAGCATCAGAAAATTCCATTTATCTTTAATAAAAATAAAAGGTTCTCCTTATTGGGGGAGAAAATAGATTGACATAAAACAATTTAGAGCTACTTGAATGGTAAACGTGCGCTTCACTGGCTTGATTTCATTATTACCACCTGATTATCTGACACTCTCCACGGATCTGATCGCCTTTGCCACCCTACCAATCACATGAACTGTGTGAAATTAGAAGAAATAATAATAATTTGTGATTTCTTAAATGCTTTATCAGTTTTGTTTTCTAATTTTTGTCCTGATGCTAATATGAGGCATTATAAAAGGTGTCTAGGCTCCTGACTTTACAGGTTAAGAAAAATAAAGAAAAAATTCAGTACTTTCTGGAGCTCAATACTAACAACATATAATCTTGTAACTACCTTTGTCTCCCTAAGTTTCAGTTGCCTTCTCTCTGAAATCATGACAACTGAATGAAATCAGTACTCTTTTGAATGTACAGAAAACTCTGCTTATATTTCCCATCATTCTTGGCAGAGGTTAGTGTTCATTTATTCTACTGTTATTGTGTATACATGTGTGGGAGTCTGATATGTGGTAGGGATCAGAGCCGCAAGAGAAAGCTGTCGGTTATTAAAATAAATGCAATATTCATCTCTATAAATACTTCCACATGAAGACGCCCCGGTCAGATTACTGAGAGGCACTATCTAACCCCAGGCGCTAACAGAAGATACGCTGACACAGGGAATAACACAGATGCAACAAAGTGGAAATGGAATGAAGATTGGTGAAAAATCAAGTGGGCAACTTTCAGTATGATTAAAATGTCACTGTTTGGTCAAGACTAATTTTCTCTTGAGTTGATGCTGATTCAAACATAATTTACAGAAAATATACTCCTGAATTAAACATGTAAGTATACTTAATAATGTCCAAGTGAAGGATCCCTAAAACATTAGGGGCTTCATGTTCTTATCTCACTTACATTGTTAAATTCTTCCACCAGAATGTCCTAATGCCAATAACTAATTATTTTGAAACAATATCATTTGAAAAATGCAGGTAATTTTGAATGAGTCTCTTAAATAAATGAAATTTACTTAGATGTACTGTGCAATTTAAATATCTACTCAGAAGACCCATGTTATTCCAAAATAGTATTTCATTTGCACAGTATCTCTTAGATTACACCAGTTACATTTATTTAAATTGCAAAATTACTGCATATATATGGCAACCCTAGAGCTTTCTATTTTCATTTCCACTTTTACCACAAACATGGGAAGGAGCTAGTGGCAATGTAATATCTGAAGACACATAGATGTTGGAGTTAATACATTTTAAAAACAACAAACATTACTATATATAAACAATGATTTTGATTATTATTTCATGATGACTGTTCTATATAATATATATGTACTCTGCTTTAAAGAAAATATTAAAATTTAGGCAGGTAGTAGCAAATAGACTTTAGCTAACAGAAATTAAGCACCCCCAAACTCTTCCTTTTTAGATTTTCTAATATACTGAGCCTGCATTATGCCACTTAAAAATGTCTGAATGCTATCACATTAAGGACAGGGATGCATATACATACACCCTCAGTATAGAGGAAAAGTGGAGACTTGACAATGCTTCGGGTTCTTCTACCATGACACACATTATTCTGTATATCATTGCTTCCTTAATGACTTTGCTTGTAGACTAACCCTTGGTGAGGGAAACACTAAATCCACCTATTTGCTATTGTATCTCCAACTCAAAGAACATCAGTTTCACACAGTCAAAGCTCAATCAGCATTCACTGAAATAATGCATAAATGGGTAAAATAAATCAGATATATGGGGGAAATAAATTAAGGATTTTGCATTACAGAAAATTAGTTTTTGATTTGCAAACAAATTCATCACGGTTTTCTTTAAGAAATAAATGTCCTGGGGCACCTGGGTGGCTCAGTGGGTTAAAGCCGCTGCCTTCGGCTCGGGTCATGATCCCAGGGTCCTGGGATTGAGCCCCGCATCAGGCTCTCCACTCTGCGGACAGCCTGCTTCCTCCTCTCTCTCTCTGCCTCTCTGCCTACTTGTGATCTCTGCCTGTCAAATAAATAAATAAAATCTTAAAAAAAAAGAAAGAAATGTCCTTTGTGTGATTAAAATAGAATACTATAAACAAAAACAGACATTTTGATGCATTTGTAAGCACACTGTATTTCAAGAAAAATAATCTATTTTGTTTTATTTTACCACATTTGAATTAAATATATAAATTTTATATTTTGAGTTAGTTTTACTGTTAGCCTGGTAACTGAATAGTACATCTTCATTTTCCATATATTTTTGTGGGGGAGAAGGTAATTGGGAATTACCAATTTGTAAAGCCAATTTTCTGAAAGGATTCTGGCCATTGAAAGGGAAAATGAAGTGAATTTGGTGATGAGAAGAATTACCTACTAGTCATCTGGCTATTTTTATACTGGGGCATTATTTATTTTAGTTTCTAAGTCATCAAACTCTGATAGATATAATGAAGTCATTGTTAGTCTTAGCAAAAAGTAAAATTTCTCTCTTTTAAAAAAATTAATTCCAGTATGGATAACACACAGTGTTCTATTAGTTTCAGGTATATGATACAGTGATTCAACAGCTCTATACATTACTCAGTGCCCATCATGATAGTGTGTTCCTAATCCACATCACCTATTTCTCCCATCCCCTCTGTTAAACATCAGTTTGTTCTCTATAGTTAAGAGTCAACAGATGAATGGATAAAGATGTGGTCCATATATACTGTGGAATATTACTCAGCCACCAGAGAGGATGAATACCCACCATTTGCACTGACATGGATGGAATTGGAGGGGATTATACTAAGTGAAATAACTCAAGCAGGGAAATACGGTTTCACTCATATGTGGGACATAAAGAATAGCACAGAGGGCTGTAGGAGAAGGAAGGGAAAACTGAACGGTGGTACATCAGAGAGGGAGACAAACCATGAGAGACTATAGACTCCAGGAAACAAATTGAGGGTTTCAGAGGGGTGGGGGTGAGGGGAAGAGATGGCCAGGTCATGGGTATTAAGAAGGGCACATGCTGTGATGAGCACTGGGTGTTACATGCAAGTAATGAGTCACTGAACACTACATCAGAAACTAATGATGTACTGCGTGGTGGCTACCTTAACATTAAAAAAAAAAAAGTCATCATTTGGTTTTTCTTTTCTTGTCCTTTGCTCATTTGTTTTGTTTCTCAAATGAGTGAAATCATATGATACTTGTCTTTCTCTGACTTATTTCACTTACTATTATACTCTCTAGATCCATCCATGTTGCCGCAAATGGCAAGATTTCATTTGTTTCTACGGTCGAGTAATATTGCATTTAATATACATACATACTATGTCTTCTTTACCCATTCGTCTATCGGTGAGCACTTGGGCTACTTCCATAGTTTGGCTATTGTAAATAATGCGGCAATCCACATAAGAGTGCATGTGTATTGCACTCCGAATTAGTGTTCTTGTATTTTGGGTGGTAAGTACCCAGTAGTGCAACTGCTGGGTGGTAGGGCAGCTCTATTTTTAAATTTTTGAGGACCCTCCATGCTGTTTTCCACAGTGGCTGCACCAGTTTGGATTCCCACCAACAGTGCACAAGGACTCCTTTCCACTTCCTAACACTTGTTTCTTGTGTTTTTGATTCTAGCCATTCTGACAGGTGTGATGTGACATCTCATTGTGGTTTTTATTTGTATTTTCCTGATGATTAGTGATGTTGAGCAGCTTTTCCTGTGTCTGTTGGCCATCTGTATGTCTTCTTTGAAGAAATGTTCATGTCTTCTGCCCATTTTTAATTGGATTATTTGTTTTATTCTGCTGAGTTGTACAAGGCCTTTATATGTTTTAGATACTAACCTTTTATCAATAAGTGACTTGCAAATGTCTTCTCTCATTCAGTATGTTGTCTTAGTTTTACTGATTGTTCCCCTTGCTATGCAGAAGATATTTATGTTGATGTAGTCCCAGCAGTTTATTTTTTGCTTTTGTTTCCCTTGCCTCAGGAGACACAGCTAGAAAATTGTCCATACAGTCAATGTCAAAGAAATTACTGCCCATGCTCTCTTCTAGCATTTTTGCAGTTTCAGATCTCACATTTAGATCCTTAATCCATTTAGTTGGTTTTCGTGTCTGGTGTAAGAAAGTGGTCCAGTTTCATCTTTTGCATGTTTTCAGCACCATTTCTTGAAGAGATTTTTCTTTTTCCCATTGCATATTTTTGTCTCCACTGTAAAAGATTAATTGGCCATATAATTGTGGATTTATTTCTGGTCTCCCTATTCTGTTTCATTGATCTATGTGTCTCTTTTCATGCCATTACCATACTGTTTTGATTTGTATATCTTTGCAGTATACCTTGAAACCTGGAGTTGTGATACCGCTGGTTCCATTCTTTTCCAAGATTGTTTTTGCTATTTGGGATCTTTCGCAGTTCTATAAAAATTTTAAGATGGCTTGTTCTAGTTCTGTGAAAAATGCTACTTGTATTTTGATAGGGATTACATTAAATCTAGATTGCTGTTGGTAGTCCAAACATTTAAATAATATCTGTTCTTATAATCCATGGGTATGGAATACCTTTCCGTTTGTTTTTGTCATCTTCAATCTCTTTCGTCAATGTTTTAGAGTTTTCAGAATACAGGTCTTTCACCTCCTTAGTTAAGTTTATCTCTATTTTATTCTTTTTGGTGCAATTGTCAATGGGAGTGTTTTCTTAATTTCTCTTTCTGCTACTTCATCATTAATGTATAGAAATTCATTTATCACTTCTTGTAGTTTTTGGTAGGGTCTTTAGGGTTTTCTATGTCAGTATCAGATCATCTGCAAATAGTGAAAGTTATATTTCATCCTTATCTATTTATATGCATTTTATTTCTTTTTTCTTACCTGATTGCTATAGCTAGCACTTTGGTATTTCATGGAAAAAAAGTGGTGACAATAGACATCCTTGTCTTTTCCTGATCTTAGGCAAAATAACTCTCATTTTTTCACCACTGACTATGATGTTAGCTGTTAGCTGTGGGTTTTTAATATATGGTCTTTATTATGTTGAGGTATGTTCCCTCTCAACTTATTTTGCTGAGAGTTTTATCATGAATGAATGTTGAATACTTTGTCAAATTCATTTATTGAAATGATCATATGGTTTTTATTCTTTCTCTTGTTGATGTGATGTATCATGCTGATTGATTTGTGAATGATTTTTTTAATGTATTGTAGCATCTGGTTTCCTAATATTTTGTTAAAAGATTTTTGCATTTCTGTTCATCAGAGATGTTGGCCTGTAGTTCTCTTTTTCACTAGTGTCTGTATCTGGTTTGGGTATCATGGAAATGTTCGCTTCACAGAATGAACTTGGAAGACTTCCTTCCTGTTGTGGGAGAGTCTATTTTGTTTTGTTGTTTTTACTGTCGATTTCATTACTGGGATCTCGCATGCGAAAGATGAATTCCCATAACATTTGGTTTTGAAAACCAGAGGGGCCAAATTTCATGAGTTCTTACAACTAGTGGGGTTTAAAACATGGAACTTTAAAATCAGCAGGTTCCTGGGAGACTTGAGAGGGCAAGAGGAAACGGAGTCCCTGCTCTTTAAGAGACAAACAGCGGTGAGATCCCTGGTGTGTGAGTCTATTTCTCTCCTCTCTCTGCCACAACATCCCTCCATCCTACTGGGCATTCTGTAGTCTACTGAGCTCCTTACTGCATATCCACCCTTCCTACCTTCTTCAATGTGGCCTCTTTTCTACTTTTAGCTGTGGGAAGTCTGTTCTGCCAGTCTTCAGGTCGTTTTCTGGGTTATTTACATTGAGGTGGCTGTTATATACTTGTACCTGTGGGACAAGCTGAGCTTAGGATCCTCCTACTGCATCATCTTCCCCAGAAGTCTCTTTTTCTTCTTCTTCTTTTTTTTTATTACAAATTACAAAGAAATGTTGGAGTCTGTCAACTAAGTCACTAGGCCATTTTTACTTTCAGTAAAATGCATCTAGAGCTTTTTATATAGATAAATTACCCTTAAATAGAATATGTCCTTCTACTTTTCCCCTCAGTACACAAAGAAAAAGAGTCTGAGGGATGACCTCCATAGCCAAGGTTTCCAAAGAACACCACAATTGCTCCACTGGAAACAATCCTGGGAGTATTTTCAAGGTCAAGCTTACTTGCCTTCGACTACTTGCCCTTCAAACATATGCACACATGTACACACATTGAATGTGGGAAATTATAAATAACAATTTAAAGATCAAGCAGGTGAAAATATAAATGCCCATATTAAGTACAGTCAGCCCACTTCCTTCCTGCTGATGCCTCTGAAAGTGAGGAAGACCTGAAAGGGAGAGCATCTTCCTGCCTCAGGTCACGGGGTGTTATGACTGGCTGCCTAGTTAGTCACATGTCTGTGACAGGCACGGAAGGAAGTCTCAGTGCAGGACAGCAGGGAAAATAAGGTAATTCCACCTGCAGGGGTCCCATAGGTCACACCATATGGGCATTGTATGCCTTGACCCAGACTCTGTGCATACTGCATTGCAAAGTGTGCAAAGGGAATGAAAACCATCGGCTCATGGTGATCAGGTTCTGTCTTGTGAGCAGTTAGTATGTCCTTCAGACAAGGAGGATGTACTTTGGGATCCCAAATGAAGGAGAAAAAATTTCTACATAACAAAGCTGAGAAAGGAAGAATATATGAGCAAGATCCTCAAAAGTCTTTATTTGCAACTTAGAAAACAGCATTCTTATTGCTTATGACCTCAAAGTAAAGAATTAAACTAAACATTAAACACTAGTCTGAGAACTGAATCACACCCCTCTTTTCTCTTTCTCTCTTGATGCTTTGTAGAACTTACACTGTACAGCTGTGGCACTTGCAGGCTGCGTAGCACTTTTCTTAGAATGGGCTCAAACTCCACACGTAGAGGTTACTTATTTCTTTTTTTTTTTTTTTAGAGATTTCATTCATTTATTTGTTAGAGAGAGAGAGAGAGAGAGAGCGAGCACAGGCAGACAGAGATGCAGGTAGAGGCAGAGGGATAAGCAGGCTCCCTGCCAAGCAAGGAGCCCGATGTGGGACTCGATCCCAGGACGCTGGGATCATGACCTGAGCCGAAGGCAGCTGCTTAACCAACTGAGCCACCCAGGCGTCCTGGGGTTACTTATTTCTGTGTTTGGCAAACCCCTCTGAGGTGGAAGACGCGATCTTGTTGGTGTCATTCAATGGCTGTGTCTATATGTTGCCTATCTACACAACGAAGATGTTGAATACCCTCTCAGATTTTGTGTTTACATAACACAACTTTCTGATTTAGTGGACTGTGTTCGCGCTCTACATATTATAAACCCAGTAAATATTTACCAAATCCTTTCATGAAATTTCTATAGCCGAGGCGTTCTCTCCCCCAGAAAAGCAGCTCCTCCACTGGTTCTTTTCGTTGATAGTTCACTCTGTGCACCACGTCGACAAAATATAAAGCAACCAGACCACTTCACTCCACTGCTAGGATGTATTTTTCCCACCCGATTCCCAGTTTTACAGAAATGGCATGGTTTATTTATAAAAGCAGTGTAAACTGAATACAATATTTTTTTTCTATTTACATTAGCTCTTCAGAAGGAAGTAGAATCGCTTGCTCAGCACTTTGTCCATCACAGCTTCCAGCAGCGTGCCTGGCATGTGGCCATAATCACACAACTACTTGGCAATTAAAATACAGTTTATAGGGGGAGGAGTCAAGATGGCGGAGAAGTAGGAGGCTGAGACGACATCAGCCAGCAGGAGATCAGCTAGATAGCCTATCAAACCATTCCGAACACCTACAAATCCAACAGGAGATCGAAGAGAAGAAAAACAACAATTCTAGGAACAGAAAATCGACCACTTTCTGAAAGGTAGGACCAGCGGAGAAGTGAATCCAACGCGACGGGAAGATAGACCCCAGGGGGAGGGGCCGGCTCCCGGCAAGCAGCGGAGCACAAAATCAGAACTTTTAAAAGTCGGCTCCACGGAAGGACATCACTCCAGAGGCTAAACTGGGGTGAAGACCTCACGGGGACAACGTGGACTCAGGTCCCACGGGGTCACAGAAGGATCGGGGGTGTCTGAGTGTCGCAGAGCTCACAGGTATTAGAGCGGGGAAGTCGGCTGTGGAGACAGAGCCGAGATTTCCTAGTGGTCTGTGACACGGACCGGTGCTCTGTGGCACTGGCCGGTGCTCTGTGCGAGGGGTCCCCACAAGATCCGGGGAGACTCCGACCCGGGAGAGCTCAGGGATCTACGGGGTCCGGAGACTCCAGGTGGGACTCTGCCAGAGACAGAGACGCTTGGTCACAGGCTGGGTGAGCTCGGAGCACTCCCAGAAGCCAGTGAGACGGGACTGCTTAGGCACGATTTTCTCTGAGCGCGGTCTGCAGGCGCGCGCGGTCTGCGAGTGCGCGCAGTGTCGGCGGGGTCTGCGGGCCTGCGGTGTCTGCGGGCGGACGCGCGCGCGCACTCTCCGGCGCAAACGTGGGCTAGGGAGACTGGAGGGATTAAACGCTTTTCTCTGAAGGCGCACTGAAGACTGGGGCCCCTAGCTCTCGGCTCCTCTGAACCGGAGATTGGGAGGCCGCCATTGTCATTCCCGTCCTCCAGAACTCTACAGAAAGCGCGTTCAGGGAACAAAAGCTCCTGAAAGCAAACCTGAGAGGATTACTTAGCCCGGCCCCTGGTAAGGGCGGTGCAACTCCGCCTCGGGCAAAGACACCTGAGAATCACTACAACAGGCCCCTCCCCCAGAAGACCAAAGATTTACAGCCAAGACCAAGTTCACTTAACAAGGAGAACAGCGGATTCTTATCTGGACAAAATGACAAGGCGGAAAAACTCACCACAAAAAAAAGAGCAGGAGACAGGACCGAAGGCTAGGGACCTAATCAATACAGACATTGGTAATATGTCAGATCTGGAATTCAGGATGACGATTCTCAAGGTTCTAGCCGGGCTCGAAAAAGGCATGGAAGATATTAGAGAAACCCTGTCAGGAGAAATAAAAACCCTTTCTGGAGAAATAAAAGAAATAAAGTCTAATCAAGTTGAAATAAAAAAAGCTATTAATGAGGTGCAATCAAAAATGGAGGCTCTTACTGCTAGGATAAATGAGGCAGAAGACAGAATTAGTGATATAGAAGACCAAATGGCAGGGAATAATGAAGCAGACCAAAAGAGAGACAATCAACTACTGGACCACGAGGGGAGAATTCGAGAGATAAGTGATGCCATAAGACGAAACAACATTAGAATAATTGGGATTCCAGAAGAAGAAGAAAGAGAAATAGGAGCAGAAGGTATACTGGAGAGGATTATTGTAGAGAATTTCCCTAATATAGCAAGGGGAACAAGCATCAAAATCCAGGAGGCCCAGAGAACACCTCTCAAAATCAATAGGAATCGACCCACACCCCGCCATCTAATAGTAAAATTTACAAGTCTTAGCGACAAAGAGAAAATCCTGAAAGCAGCACGGGACAAGAAGTCTGTAACGTACAATAGTAAAAATATTAGATTGGCAGGAGACTTATCCACAGAGACCTGGCAGGCCAGAAAGAACTGGCATTATATATTCAGAGCACTAAACGAGAAAAACATGCAGCCAAGAATACTTTATCCAGCTAGATTATCATTAAAAATAGAAGGAGAGATTAAAAGCTTCCAGGACAAACAAAAACTGAAAACACCAAACCAGCTCTACAGGAAATATTGAAAGGGGTCCTCTAAGCAAAGAGAGACCCTAAAAGTATTACCAGAAAGGAACAGAGACATTATACAGTAACAATCACCATACAGGCAATACAATGGCACTAAACTCATATCTCTCAATAGTTACCCTGAATGTAAATGGGCTAAATGCCCCAATCAAAAGACACAGGGTTTCAGAATGGATAAAAAAACAAAACCCATCAATATGCTGCCTACAAGAAACTCAT